>JAQOWU010000002.1:0-33932 GCA_030867685.1 Wickerhamiella versatilis
TAATAAATATAAAATCTGAATGTTTATTTTATTTAATCTAAGAATGTTTATTAATTCAATATTTCTGTTCAGACCATTGGCGATAAGGTTTATGGTCGAGAGGGAAACAACCCAGAACAAAATTAAAGTTCCTAATATAATAATAATAAGAAATAAGATAATTTTTTTAATAATTCAATCAGTTTGTAGGTTTGACAGTAACTATCTTATTAATAAAAGTGTAACAACTTACTGATTCATATCAAAGATATGAATCAATATATATTTTAATAAATATATATGATTCATAATTTTTAATTAAAAGAATATCGATAATTTATCGGACTTAAATTATTAAACTGATATTTTGTAATAGAATTATAATAATATAATATCTATTGGTAATTGCATAATCAATGAAATAAATATTAAAATAACTAAAAATTTTAATATAATAATTATATTATATAATTATATTAAATTGATAAAAGAATGTTTACATGAGTAACGAAAATAAAGTTAAAATCTTTATCATTATCACATAAGGTATAATAAAATACAATATTTAAGTAATAGATGAAAATTATTATTATAATAATAAAAATATATTAACTAAAAATGAATTATTAGATAATAAATAAAGAAATTATATATTATAATATATAATTTTGTAAACCTAATAATTACCAGAAAAAGGGTTAATAAAGAATTGTAATATATACCGACACAGGTGTGATGAACTATAAAAAAGTAAAGATGAATGAGCGAATTATATATAATGAACTCGGCAAAAATACTCAAAATGTTGATTAAGAGTAAAAAATAAAATAGCACGACTGTCTACTAAAAACAAAGCACTATGCAAAAATGTAAATTATAGTATATAGTGTGAAAACTGCCCCATGTTAAATGCTAAATTTAAATATGAAAGTATTTAATATAATATTTAATAAATGGCCGTCTTATTCTGAGGACGATAAAGTAGCGAAATTCCTTGTCAAGTAATTATTGACCTGCATGAATGGTTAAACGATGTTATAACTGTATCATATATAAGCTCAGTGAAATTGGAGTAGTAGTGAAGATACTATTTATTAGTGGTTAGACATGAAGACCCTAGCATCTTAACTATATGTTGAAAATTGTAAAATTATATTTATTTTATATTACATTTTTAATGATATTTAATATTTATAATATTACTAACCATTAATTATATTTAATATTAAATTAATTAATAATAATTAATTTATTTTTTTTATTATTAATTTTAATAATTATATTAAATAATTGGGACAGTTACAACATGATAGTTTGACTGGGACGGTAGGATTAGAAAAAGTATCTAATCTGTCTATTAGATAAATTAATAAATTATTAAAAATATATATTATATTAATATATAAATAATATAAATATACCATATATTTATTATATGGTTAAATAATAAACAAGAATAAGATATCATTAACTTAGGGGAACAACTAAGATCTATAAAAAATGTAGATTAATAAAGTATAATAATATAATGATATTAAAATAATGAGACTTACAAGTCAAAATAGTATTTACGTATAGTATAATGAACAACTATTGATGAAGTTAATCATAGTGATAACGAGTAAGATACGCTAGGGATAACAGCCTAATATTGTGTGAGAGTTCATATCGTAAACAATGATTGGGACCTCGATAAATTAATTAGCCATGATGTCGAGGATAAATTGGGTGAATTGCAAGAAAATCTAAGGTTTAATTAAACTATGATAACTTGCAGCGAAGTTTTATCTATACAATAATTAATAATTATTAATTATAAGGATAATAAACGTTCAACGACTAATGATTGAGTAGTATAACAATAATATCAACAAGAGCGCCCAACAATTAATAATATTATTATTAATTGATGACATAGTCTGAACAATTTAATAAAATAATATTAATTATTTTATTAATATATAGTAATTATATATATATATTATAATATAAATTTACTATATAATGGAAACATATTGAGATTAAGTATTAAATGTACTTAATATAAACATATAAAATTGGTCGGCTCAACCTATCCTCCAGGATGCAAAATATTGGAAGGGTATGACTGTTCGTCATATAAAAGGTTACGTGAGCTGGGTTAAATTAAAAAATATTATAAATTTACAAATCTGTCTTGTCAATATAATATTGCTCACGTTAATAAAATTAATCTTAGCCCATTAAAATTGTGAAATTTTAATTAAATTTGGCTGAAAACGGTGAAGACTAAGTACTAAATGTAATATTAATATTACATTTTATTATATGTTAATACCGTGGTACTTCAAATAATAATTTAATAAATTATTATTGTGAACACTGTAACGACTTAAAATATTTTATAATATTTTAGACTTAATAGACATAAATAAAATAATTATTCTATTTATGATATCTAGTTATGTAATAAGGCCAATATCTTATAAATTAATTAATTAATAAAAAAAATAAATATATATATTAAAAAGGTAAATCATAAAGAAATGATTAAAAATAATAAAAATAAAATGAAAAACAATAATAATAAAATAAATTTAAATCCTTATTATATATCAGGATTAGTACAAAGTGATGGTAATTTTAGTGTTAGAACTAATAAAAAAGATAATAATATTTGATTATTACCAGCATTTAATATAACATTACATAAAAAGAATGAAGAATTAATAATAAATATTAAAAATTATTTTAATGTTGGACATTATCGTATAGATAATAAAGGTTATTGTAGATATAATGTAACAGATTTAAAAGATTTAAATAATATTATTATACCATTCTTTTTAAAATATCAATTAAAAAGTGAAAAATTTAATAGTTTTATTATGTTTAAAATTATATGTAATAAATTAAATAATAAAGAACATTTAAATTTAATTAAAAATAAGAATATTAAATATAATAAATTAATTAAGGATAATAATCCTAATTTAATATTTACTAGTAAATTTAAAGGATCATTAAGTAATATAAGGTTTAATATTATTAAATTATATTTAATAAATTTAGCTTATAATATTAATCCATTATCAAATAATCGTAAATTAAAATCAAGAGAAAATTTATTAAAATTTTTAAATAAAGATGAACGTTTAATAGTATTATCTAAAGATTTAAATTATGAATTATTAATTAAACAAGAAATTATTAAATATAAAAATAATGATAAGATTAATATTGATTTTATTAAAGGATTAATAGATGGTGATGGTAGTATAACTACATATATTACTAATGAATTATCATTAAGAGTAGATTTTTCAATAACTCAAGATATACATAATATTTCATTATTATATGAAATTAAAGAATTTTTTAATAATGTAGGTAATATATCAGATTTAAAATGTAATGCATTTAGATATGATATAAGAAGTAGATATGATATTCTTAATGAATTTATACCTAAATTTAATAATAATTATTCAAATGGTATAAATAATAATGTAAGATTATTTAAAATAAAATATATGATTAAATTATTAGAATTTATTAATAATAATAATTCTTCAATAATTAAAAATAAAGAACAATTAATTAAAGTATCTAAATTAATGTATTGAATATTTAATAATGTTAATAATTTAACATTAAATCAATATATTAATTTTATGTTAAATAAATTTAAAAATAAAATTAATTAATTTAATTTATAAGATAAAGCTATAGTCTAAGTAATATCGAAAGATATTTTGAAACTTATAAGAACGTCGACAAGACAGTTCGGATAATATCTGCCACTAATTACTGAAAAAGGTAACCTCTCATTTAGTACGAAAGGATTAATGAGACATTATCACTGATGAATTTTTGATATCATAAAAATATTATATTTTTATGTTGTGAAAATTAGTTAAATAATGAAATTTTTAAGAAATACTTATAGCATATCAAGTATGAAATAGTTTATCTTATTCAGTTTAAAAACTTATTAGATTAATAAGTATAAATAAATATATTAAATATATTTATTATTATATTCGGTTAATTATTTAAATTAATAAATTAATTTCGAATTATTTTCTTATTTTATTATCTCTTATTTTATTATTAATATTATAAGCTGATTTAGCTTAATTGGTAAAGCAATCGTTTTGTAATCGATAGTTAGTGATTCGAGTTCACTACTCAGCATTGCATTATAAATAATACTAAGTAATATAAATATACTCAGCATCATTAATTAATTTATATTAAAAAATAAGAACATATGACTGAGTGGTTTAAGGTGGAACACTTGAGTTGTTTTATTCCATATTTTGGAATCACAAGTTCGAATCTTGTTATGTTCGATTTATAAATAATATATATATATTATATTTATATAATAAAGTCATTAATTATAATATTCATATATTATTACAGAAAATATAATACATTAAATATATATATTTAATGTATATTGAAATAAAAAAATATATATTATTAATTATAATAATTAATAATATAATAAAATATTATATATATAAGAATTATATATTATATATTATATAGTTTTTAGAGGTAAAATTTATATAAAATAATGCTTATTTAAATATAATTAAATATATATTATTTATAATTATATACTGATTGTAGTAGAATTGGTATATACATTAAATTTAGGATTTAAATTTTATGGGTTCAAATCCCATCAATCAGATAAGATAATCAAATTAATCAAATGATATGATTTTTTTTTATATAAAATAATTAATAAACTAAGCACTCATAGTTTAATGGTAAAACATTAATCCACGAAATTAATGATATAAGTTCAACTCTTATTGGGTGTGATTATTTTATTTAATTAAGATAAGAGTATAGTATAACGGTTATTATTTGCGACTTCAAATCGTGAGATAGGGGTTCAATTCCTCTTGCTCTTGTTAATAATATTTATATAAATAAATATTATTATATAAAGTAAAGTTTAAAAGTAAATAATAATAATAATTAAATAAATTTATGATCTTATAGTTAAATGGTATAACGTTAGATCTTCATTCTAAAAGTGTAGGTTCAATTCCTACTAAGATTATAAATTATATCGCAATATAGTGTAATTGGTAAACATATAAGATTCATGATCTTATGCTACAAGTTCAAATCTTGTTATTGCAATTAAAATTTAAATTAAAATTAAATAGAATGATAGCTTAACGGTTAAAGCCAACCACTCATAATGGTTTGATCAGAGTTCGATTCTCTGTCGTTCTATAAAACCTCATATTAACATTTAATATTAAATAAATTAATATAAATATTTAATAAATATTAACTACGACGAGGGAATCAAGAACTCAATACTAAAGTATTAGTTCGATTCTCTGTCGTTCTATCTATTAATTAAATATAAGTAGTAATTATTATAATATATATATGCATAATTATTATAAATCAATCTGGTGAAATTGGTAGACACGTTATAGTTAAGTTATAATGCTTTTATGCATGAAGGTTCAAATCCTTCGATTGATATTTTTTTAATTATAAAATAAATAGATATATAATTTATCTATATATATTTTTTATCTTATATTATTCTTTTTTAATAAATATTGGACTATAATCCAATATTACATATTAGATTGTAGACTAATTTGGCAAGTCAGTTTAAATTTGAGTTAAGATGATGTAAGTTCGAACCTTACCAATCTAAAATATATAATCTAATATAAATAAATAAATATTTATATAATATATAAAAGGATTTATATATAGGAGTATATAGTTTAACGGTTAGAACATCTACCTTTTAAGTAGATTATATGAGTTCAATTCTCATTATACTCAATATTCCTTTCTTAGGGAAATATTCTTTAATATAGTAATATTAACTAATAATAGATATTAATTAGTATAATGGAGAATGAACTTACCCTTGGGTCGTTCAATTCTCATTATACTCAATAAAAGAAACAATAAATAATAATTATTATAATAGTAATATTATTTATTTCAAATAACTAGTATAATGGAGAATTAACTTAATTCAATTTTCATTATATTATAATTATTAATAATTTATAAATATAAATCAGACATAGGTTAAATGGTGAGACGCTGATATTGGGCATCAGAGATAGTTAGTTCGATTCTAGCATGTCTGAATATTATTTTATAATATAAAAAAGGTATTAGTTTAATGGTTAAAACGTCTATTTTACACATAGAAGAGTAATAGTTCAATTCTATTATACCTTAGTCAAAAACACTATATATAATTATTATTAATATAATATTAAATATTATATTATGATTAATCACTAGGTATAATGGAATTATGAACCCCTTTTAGGAGTTCAATTCTACAATTAATAATTTTATTATTAATTGTAATATCATTTAATAAAATTAAATGATATAGTATACCTTATAAATTATTATAGATTATTCAATTATATTAACGGTATAATGATGAATTGAACTAATCCTTGGATAGTTCAATTCTACATTTAATAATTTTATTATTAAATGTAATATCATTCAATATTATTGAATGATATAGTATACCTTATCCAACAAACATTATATTAATAATATTATTAATATAGTAATATATTGATTATAAGTTATATATTCTAGGTATAATGGAATTAAACCTCTATGAAGTTCAATTCTACAATTAATAATTTTATTATTAATTGTAATATCATTTAATAAAATTAAATGATATAGTATACCTTATAATTATTTATACATTATTTAACCATATTAATGGTATAATAATGAATTGAACTCACCTTTGGTCGTTCAATTCAGTATATCTTAGTAAAAATACTATATATAATAATTGTATAACACAAATGTTAACGTTACTTATATAATACAATTAAGTAATTGAATATGACAGGAATTGAACCTATATAGCAAATATATGCTACTAAGACTACAGCTTAGCTAGTAATACCAATATACTAAACATATCCATAAATTATAATAATTTAATATATACCTCTTAGTTCACTATATTTAAACTTTGGATAGTGAAATATATTACTTTTATAAATTATATATATAATATATATTATATATATTGTAAAATAAACTACTAATAAGAATTAATTTAATTAAAATTAAGTTAATGATTATTATTAATTATATAATAATCAACTAATTAAATTGATTAAATTATTGTTCATTTAATCAATCTAAGAATGCTGGTAATGAAACAGCATCAATAGCTATAGGCATTTCACTATGAGCTACTCCACATAATTCACTACATTGACCATAGAATCTACCTTCACGTTGGATAATAGTACTAGCTTGTAATAATCTACCTGGTGTAGCATCTAATTTTATACCTAATGCAGGTACTGCAAAACTATGTACAACATCACCACCTGTAACAATAAATCTAATATGAGTATCAACAGGTAATACTACTCTAGTATCAACATCTAATAAACGTAATTGTCCAAATTCTAACATATCATCAGGTATTACATATGAATCAAAACTAATAGTTTCACCACTATCATTTATAAAATCTGAATATTCATATGATCAATATCATTGATATCCTATACATTTAACTGTCATAGCTGGATCTATAACATCATCACTTAAATATAATAATATAAATGATGGGAATGCTATTAATGTTAATATAACAATAGGGAATAATGTTCATACAAATTCTAATAATGATCCATGTACTAAATATTTATAACTCATTTTATTATTATTAAATGTTCTTAATAATGTTATTAATAAATAAAATACTAAACATAATATTAATATTATATAAAACATAATTGTATCATGTATTTCTGTTATACCTTCAGCTATTGGTGATGCTGAATCTTGTAAATATAAACCTCAAGCTTTAGGTACATCATTATTTACTATAAAATTTAAATTTAATAAATTTAACATATTTATTCTTTTTTTTTATTTCTTGAAATATTTTAATATATTTCCCTTATATAATTTTTAATTAATTTACGAACTCAATAATTTATTATTATTATTGTTTATCGTTATATATATATATTATTATAAATTAAATTATTTACATTAATTATTATAATTTATTAATTATTAAAAAGTATATTGTAAAATTAAATATTATTTTTATATTATTATTTTTATATAATTATTAAAAAATAATTAAACAGCGAATAATAACATGAAAGAGATCATTAAACAGAATAATCCTGTTGCTTCTGATAAAGCGAAACCTAAGATAGCATATGTGAATAATGCTGATCTTATGCTTGGATTTCTTGCTGTACCGTTAATTAATGCAGCAAAAACGATAGCAATTCCAATACCGGCTCCTAATAATCCTATTGTAGCTAATCCAGCTCCTATATATTTACCTGCTAATACTAATTGCATAAATATGATTATTAAATAACTATTACTATAGTTTTATTATTTTTAATATTACTTATATATTTTATATTATATTAATTAAAAATGACATAAAGAAACATTAATATTATATTTACCATTTTTATTAATAATATATGATTGTGATTTAGTTAAATTAGCTGAATAATTATTTAATTTAAAATTTCTAATAGGATTATAATTTTTTAAAATTAAAGGATTAATATTTAATTTACCATTATTATTATAATATCTTAATGCTCTAGCATTACTTTCTGAATTATAATTTTTACCTCTAAATTTTCAATCATATCCAATAATATATTTATATAATAAATTATTATTAATAATTAAATCTTTATTATAAAAATATAATGGTTTTTCATTAATATAATATTTATTATGATTATTATTTGATAATAAATAATCTATTTTATTCATTATTGATATTGTATTTAATTTATCTGATATAAAATAATTTAATCATGGTGTACTATTATTATTAACTTTAATATTATTTATTTTATCAAATTTAGGATATTTAGATATAAATTTACTTAATGATTTACTATAAATATTACTATCTAAATAATCATATTTTAATATTATTGGTTTAATTTCTAAATTTATATCATTTATTTTATTTATTTTTAATATATTATCTATAATTTTAGATATAAATATATTATTATATTTATTTAATGGATTATATATAAATAATATTATTTTTATAGTATTATTATTAAATAATAATATAGGTTCTCTATATAATATATTTATATATTTATTATTATTAGTATTAGGTAATTTAATAATTTGATTTAATATATAACTTATATATCTATTTATTAAATGTTTATTATTTAATTTATTTAATAAATTATTATTATTAAAATTATATATTATTTGTGAATAATCTCATTTATTATTATAATTATTTAATGATAATTTATTAAAATTATTATTATTATTATTTAATAATCTCATTTCATTTATTTTATTATTATTTAAATGTTTAATTAATTTATATATTATATTATTAATATATATCTTTCTAATATTATTATTAATTTTCATCTAATTAATTTTATTTAATTATTCTTATTGTCTATATATTATATAAATATTATATTTATATAATCTTTTTTTTTACTCTATAAATTATTATTTAATATAAATTTATTATATTAAATATTTGGTTATTTAGAGCAGGGATTGAACCTACATTGATTACATATGAGGTAACTGTTTTAACCAATTAAACTATCTAAACGATTATTTATTTATATAATATATATATATATATTATATATTTATAATTGTCCCTAACATGAATTGAACATATACACCTAAATCTTCAATTTAGTGCTCTAACCATTTAAGCTATAGGGACTTAAAGGGGTTAATATGGGGTAAGGAAAGTAAAAAGATTTATAACCCGCAGCAGATTCATCTACCACAACTATATTTCAACTTCTCAGGAGTATAAAATAATAAAAACTTTATAATTAAATAATAATAAAAATTATAATTAATAAGAAAATTATAATAATTAAATATCATTTATGCTTAAAAGATTAATTAATTATTTCATTCTCCCAAATGATGAGTAATTAGTACCAGTAGCATTAAACTTCACGATATTTTTCTTAAATACCATTACTGACAATTCCTACAAAATAATTCCGAATTTCAGGAATTAAATTATAAACTTATATTTAGTAATCTAAATAATAATTAAAATTATTTTTATTATTAATTATTAATATTTAAATTTTATTATTTTTTTGTATCACGTGTGCCGCCCATAATATAAAAGCCATGATGACTTGACTTGTTCTATATTAAAAAATCTCTTAAATTTTAAATTAATATTAATCAATAAATAATTATTGATCATTATTAAATATAGATTGCGTTCATTTATGGAATTAACCAAATATCTCACAACATGAACTTAAGACAGCTATGTAGCATTTGTAATAAAATTAATAATTTTATTATGCAAATTATGGTAAGATTCTCGGGGATTATCGAATTAAGCCACATGATCCACTGTTAATAAACTAAACGGCCTATTGTTTTAAATTTCAACTCTGGATTATACTTTTCAGGTGGTATATTTTAAATTATTGTTCAAAGAAATTATAATTTCTTCGTAATATACATCGTTTACTCCTAAAACTAATTGGTTAACAAGTCCAACTTGATAATTTAGGCTTCATTATCTCAACGTCAATAAGATTCTTATTTAATATCTTCATTTATTGGTTGTCTAATAAATATTCTTAAATTTAACTTTTACTTTTATTTTTCATTAAATATATTATCTTATTCTAGATCTTTTAAATTTAAATTAATAATAATATTATTATTAATTTAATGATCCGTCTACTAATCCTTTAAACCTTTAATGTAAACTACTCGCCCTAGCTGCATAACCGAAACTTCTGGCACAGCAATTGGTTAGGACTATTATATTACTTTATTCATTATATAAAATTTGTAATATTTAAACTTTAATTTATATTTTATTTAATATTATCATATTAAATTAATAATATGATCGGATTTTATCATTAAATATTCATTTTTATAGATTACTCGTTCAAACTTTCGTTCATTGACAAATATTATTTACTGCTGTATCTATTAGATATTAACCATATTTCAAGGTTAACGTGACTGTTCCAACGTTAATTGACAGTTAAACATATTAATGGCTTGATAATATTTTAAATCATCAACTACCTAATGTTATATATAACTTGACTAAAATCAATTAAAATTCTTATTTTAATCTTTATTTATTATTCACTATTTAAATGAAATTTTAGTTTAAATTATTATTAAATACTCACGTCTTCGCAACATCATAATTATCCTTATTCATTAAAATAATTATAATTACTATGTCTTACTTGCATGTATATTCATCTATATAGTAGTTTTACTGAGCCAACATCAAACTCTTTAAATTTAATTATATATATATATAATTAAGATTTCTATATATAAAATTTATTATTTTATATATATCTATATATTATATATATATATTTACTTAATATTCACTTTAATTTTTTTTTATTATTTACTTATATATTATTAATTTAATGGAGTTATCGAGATTCGAACTCGAGTTGTTAACGTGCAAAGTTACTATTCTACCAACTAAATTATAACCCCTTATATATATATTATAATATATAATATAAGCTTTACTAGAATCGAACTAATATATCAAAATTATCAATTTTGCACTTTACCATTAAGTTAAAAGCTCATAATACTTTGTTATTATGGGCTTTAAACAACATATAAATATTGTTAAAAGCCCATTAATTTATTATTAATTACTTTAATATTAAATTAATAATATATATATATTATTCGAACTAAGTTTGATTCGAACAAACATCCTTTTACTCGACAAGTAAACACTTTACCTATTAAGCTAATAGTCCTACAATTAAAAAAATATATATATTTGATTTGTATAATAAATATATTTTATATATATGGGTCACTATAGAGATTTGAACTCTAATCTAATGTACCACAAACATTTGCTTTACCATTAAGCTATAATAACCATTTTTTTCTTTTTTATTTATATATAATAATTATATATTATTTACTTATAATATATATATAATATATATATTCTTATCTATAATATAAAGAAGAATATATAAAATTATAATTATTGTTATAATTAATATAGTAAAATAGAATAATAATAATTCAACTATTAATAAGAATTTAATAATTAAATTTAAAGATAGATAATATTATTTATTATTTATTTATATAATGAATCATTATTTTTTTTATCATTAGATAAATTTTCAATAGAAGTAGCTAAATTTTGTTTATTTAATAATTTAATATGATTTTTTTTAATAGATAAAGCATTAGTATTAAATTCATAAGCAAAACCAAAAATTAAAATCATAGTAAATAAGATAATAATAGTTAAACCATAAGAATTAGTGATATATAAAACTAAACCATAAGGTAATAAATTACTGATTTCTAAATCAAAAGGTAAGAATAAAACAGCAATTAAAATGAAAGCTACATGATAAGAAGATCTAGTTTGAACAAAACTAGTTAAACCACATTCAAAAGGAGATATTTTTTGATTATAAGTATTTTTAAGACTTAAATATTTATTAACTCCAAATAATATTAAACCTAAAACTGGTACTAAACCACCAAAGATTAAATAACTATAGTTTATATATGCCATTATTAAATATTATTAAAATAGTTAACTATAACTATACCATTTTGATAAATATCTAAATATAATAATGGGAAAATTATTAATAAAGCTAAGATACTAATAATATAACAATAAATATAATTATTATTATTTATACTATTATTATTAATAATATTCATTTTATATAATTCATTATTATTTAATTTAGATGAAGTAGAATATATCATTTTAATTATATAACCATAATAATAAGCAGTAATAATACTTACTAATATTAATAAAATACTAGTAAATCAATAACCACTTAATAAACTACTAATTAATATATAATATTTACCATAAAATCCTAATAAAGGAGGTATACCCATAAATGAAGATAAACAAATAATAATAACAATTGATAATGATTTATTATAACTTATTATATCTATAATATCACTTAAATATAAATTATGAGTATAATTTTTATTAGATTTTAAATTATTATCATCAGATGATATTCTTTTATAATATAATCAATTATTATAATACATTATTATAAATATTAAACTCATAAATATAGTAAAATGAGTTAAACTATATTGAGTTATATAGAATATATAACTAAATATAGAATATTGATTATTACTTCATATTGATAATAATATATAACTACTATTAGCTAAACCACTATAAGCTAATATACGTTTAATACTAAATTGAGGTAAACCACCTAAACTACCAATAATCATAGAAGAAATTATAAATAATTGGAATAATAAATTAAATTGTCAATTATCAAAAATATTATTAAATATAATATTTAATGTTAATATAAATGTTAATATACTAATTTTAGGTAATATACTAATTCATAATGTAACTATAGTAGGTACATTAGTATATATATTAATTAATCAATTATGTATAGGAGCTAATCCTATTTTAAAGAATAATCCTATAAATACAAATATAAATCCTATAATATAATTTAATGATTCTATATTATTAGGTTTATATGAATTTAAATAATAATTTAATTCAATTAAATTAATTAATCCTGATTGATTATATATTATAGTTAATCCAAATAATATTATAATTGAAGCTAAACTACCTAATAAAAAATATATTAATCCATTTTTTGAACTATATATTCCTACTGATGTTTCATTTTTATAATATGTAGCTGTTATTAAATATAATGAATAACTTTGTAATTCTATAGCTACAAATATTATTAAACTATTTATTGAATCTATAAATAAACATATTGATAATATATTAAATAATATTAATAATATATATTCTTTTATATATTTTGTATTATTATAATATTCACTATAATTATATAATATTATAAAATATATTATACTTAATATTATTATTAAATCTTTTATTATAATATTATATGATGTTAATAAAAATGTATTATTAAATAATAATATTCCATTATTTATTAATGTTAATGATACACTATCATTTAATATTATTATCATATATAACATAATTAATATGCTAATATGAATTAAATTTTTATATTCTTTTATTGTAAATATACTATTTGAACTTATTAATATTAATGATAATAATCCTATTAATAACATATTTATTTTATTTAAATTTTTTATTTATTTATACGAATTTTAATTTATATTTTTAAAATATCGTATTTATTATATATATATATTATGTAAAATAAAATATTTATATATATACTATACCATTAATAAAAAATAATACTTTAATAATAAATAATTAATTTAATAATTAATTATAAATTATTTTAATTAATTATTGAATTACTGGAGTATTATATGTATGTAATGGTGCAGGATTTTCTGATGCTCATTCTAAACTAATATTTCTATTAGAATTATATGTATTAAATATAGCATTTGATTCTGTAAAGTCAGGTTCATTTAATTCTGTAACTGCTTTACCATTAAATTTATTTTCAATACCATATACTAATTGATCATATATAATATATAATAATAATATAGTAGCTATTAATGAAATAATTGAACCAAATGATGATATTAAATTTCATCCATAGAATGCATCAGGATAATTAGGGTATCTACGTGGCATACCTTGTAGACCTAAGAAATGTTGAGGTAAGAATGTTACATTAACACCTATAAATAATAATCAGAATTGTATTTGTCCTAATTTTTCATTAAAATATAATCCTAATATTTTAGGTGATCAGAAATAATATCCACCAATAACAGCAAATACAGCACTAATACCCATAGTATAATGGAAATGCAATAAATAAATTAATATATTTTATTTATTGGACTATATCTTTATTATAATTTAGCTATAAATGGTATTTTATATCATATTGGATTCTCATATTTAATCCAATCTAATATAAATGATTTATATATTTTATATTCTATAGAATCTTTAGGATATGAATTATATTTTCTAATTTCTATAAAATATTTAATTTTAGAAATTCTATAAAATTTCATATCTGAATATAATCTATTTTTCATAAAATAATCATATAAAAATATCATACCATTTGCATTTTGATATTTAAATGCGATTGATTTAAATTCTTTATCATATCCTTTAATATATTTTTTACGTAATAATATAGATGGTTTATTATTTTTAATTACATTATTTAAATTTAATTTTTTACTATATTCATTATATTTAAATTCTAAATTACATTCTATTCTATTATTATTATAGTTAAATACTATAGTTCCATCTGTGTCAGTTAAACCTGCTAAGTATGAACTATTTTCTTTTATAGTATAATCTGGTTCTATAATATTTATATTAAAATAATCACATGATTTCTTAAAACTATCATATTTTAACCTAATTAAACCATTTAAATTATTTATAATGAAATTCATTTCATTATATGTTGATACAACATATATAGAATAAGGTTTATTATTAACTTCTCTTATTCTACCCATATGTAATTTATTTAAAATATATGTTAATATTCTTAAATCTCTATTATGTAATTTTATTCTTATTTGTTTTAATTTTAATTTATTATTTTCAATTCTTAAATCAAAATTACCATCACCATCTATAATACCAGCTAATCTTTCTCAAAATAAAGAATTAAGATTATTTGTAGAATAATAATTTTTTAAATTTAAATCAAATTTAACTAAATATAATAATTGACGTTTAGTCTCTGAGAAACCTAATCATATATAATTAAATATATGATCCTTAATATTTAAGGTTAAGTTATCTGCTGATTGTATATTAATTCAAATGTAATGTAATACATTTAAAATTATCATTTTATATTTTTTACTATATATATTTAATATATTAAATAATAATATATTAATCCCATTTAATCCATATAATAAATTATATGGTATAAATACTATAATTAATATATATAGTATATTAAAGATAAATAATATATGTTCCAGCATAAAGTCAATTGCATAATATAATATATCAATTATATTATGGCCCGAATTTCAAGCAATAACATAATAAGTATCGTGGAATGCGATATCTACTGATGCATTAGCTAACATAACACCTGTAACACCTCCAAATGTGAATAAGAATAAGAATCCTAATGCATATAAGAATGGTGTAGTATAACGATATACACCACCATATAATGTAGCTAATCATGAGAATACTTTAGATCCTGTAGGTACAGCAATAATCATAGTAGCACCTGTGAAATAGGCTCTAGTATCTACGTCCATACCTACTGTATACATATGATGTGCTCATACACAACAACCTAAGAATGCAATAGCTGCCATAGCATAGATCATACCTATTTTACCAAATATAGGTCTTTTACTATATTGTGATATAATTTGACTAACTATTCCAAATCCAGGTATTATTAATATATAAACCTCTGGATGACCGAAAAATCAGAAGATGTGCTGATATAATAATGGATCACCACCACCAGCTACAACGAAGAATGATGTATTAAAGTTACGATCTGCTAATAACATTGTTAGCCCTGCTGATAATACAGGTAATGTTATTAATAATAATACAGCTGTAACAATAACAGATCATGTAAATAAATTTAATTTACTATAATCTAATCCATTAGCACGCATATTTATTATTGTAACTAATAAATTAATTGAACCACATAATGATGACATACTTGATAAGTGTAATGCAAATATAGCAAAATCTACTGAACTACCACTATGTGATTGTAATGAAGATAAAGGTGGATATCTTAAAAAAAAATATATATATATTTATATATATATTTATTTGTTAATAATTATATTAATATTTATTATATTAATTGTATTATTTCAATATATTACTATATTGTTCGGACTATGTTTTAAAGTATTAATATATTTTATTTATATAAATCTAATTTACGATAATTATTAATAATCTTTTTAATTGAATATAATTTATTAAAATTACCTTTATATTTATAATAAGATTTTTTTCATAAACTAAATTCATAACTTTTCATACCTGAAAAATATGATTTATTATCATTATATATAAAATAATTTATAATATATTCAATATTTTTAGAATTTGTAGTATCTAATGCAAAATGATTAGATTTTATTCTAATTAATGATGGAATATTTAATATTAATTTTATACTTAATATTACTATATAATCTAATTTTTGTGTTAAACCAAATCCATGAACAATACGATTTTTATCTTTATTAATTAAATAAAAAGAACCTTCGGCTTCTATAAACCCTATTATTCATGATTTAGACATAATTTTAATTATATCATATATTCTAATATTTTTATATTGTTTTCTTATATCAGTTTCATTATTATCAATTAAATATAAAATATTATTTCATGCATCAGAAATATAATTATTATCAATTTTTTTATTTTTAATATTTAAAATATTATTAATTTTATCTAATTGAGTTAAATTTTTATCATTACTAATTAATAAACTTTGTTTAAATTTTAAATAGTTAAATCTTTTACTAGTTAATAAAGGATAATTATCAAATATTGGAATTATTTTTAATAATAATGAATCTTTATCTCTTATTTTATAATGAGACATATTTCCATCATTAGTTATAGATCCTACTCCTAAATAAGTTTTTAATTTATATAATAATTGACGATTCTTTTCTAATAAAGAAATTTTGTAAGTAAAACTTATTTTGTGATTTTTTTCATTTATATAAATATTAAATGTACCATCACCATCTGTTAACCCTACAATTCATTCATTAATATTTAAACTATTAGGTTTAGTTAATTTAAAATATCTTTTTTGATTATTTATATTAAAATACATTAATACTTTTGTCATGTATAGTCTCTGATTATTTAATATACAATATATATTAAATAAGGCATATTGACCTATAATATTAAACATTGTTACAAAATAAATTAAATTATTATTTATGTAGTTTAATATTTTGATATTATAATATAATATCAAGGTTTTCCATGCATCAAATGACATTTTAGAACTGCATATCCTTTTATTTTTTACAGTTCACCCTGTTCCTGGCCCTTCATCAATTAAACAACTAAATACAGCAAATAACATACTTGGTACTAAGAATCAGAATGCAATATTATTTATTCTTGGGAATGCTGTATCACTTGTACCAATCATTAAAGGTACTAAATAATTAGCAAATGCACCCATTGTAACTGGCATAATCATATAGAATACCATAAATAATGCATGAGCAGTTATTAAAACGTTTCATAATTGTCCATTATGCATTAAAATTTGTGGATTAGGAGATGCTAATTCTAATCTCATTAATATACTAAATGATAATCCTGCTAATCCAGCAAATATAGAGAATATTCCATATAATATTCCTATTTGTTTTGCATTAGTACTAAATAATCATGATTCTACTCAATGATATCCAGTTAATACAGGATTATTTTTAGTATTTGTTATATAATTATTTAATGTTATATTATTCATATTTTATTAAAATACTTAATTAATTTTTATTTATTCTTTAATAATAATATAATAATATATTATATTATTATCCATTATTTCTTTCCATATTAAACACTTTATTTATTTTTTTTTAATTATTCGGGAAAGGTAAGATTCGAACTTACACAGGATAACCAAATTTAATAGCAATAAACATATCTAGCCAATGATTTCTTTCCCCTTTAAAGATAATATATATATAATTATACTACTTATATTATAAAAAAATATATATATTTGATTTGTAAAATAAACTAAAAATATTCCAAATAGATAGTAAATTTATATAAATATTAATTTATGATTATTAATATTATTTATATTATAGATATATAATAAATTAAGTTAAAGAATTAAATAAGTATAATATAGAAGGAATAAATATTAATAAACCGAATAAGATAGGTAAGAAAATAGTTCAACATAATTTAATTAATAAATCGAATGTGAATCTAGGGAAAGAAGCTCTTATTCAAATAAATAAATACATAAAGATACATAATTTAAATCCGAATGATAAACCATAACTTAATCCTTCTAATAAAGAATTAAATAAAGAAGGTTCATAATTTAACATTAAAATATTAGGATATAAATAACCACCAAAGAAGAAGATAACAGAAGCAGCTGACATAAATATAAGGTTACCATATTCAGCTAAGAAGAAGAAAACGAAAGGACCAGCTGAATATTCAGTAAAGAAACCAGCAACTAATTCATTTTCAGCTTCAATTAAATCAAATGGAGGTCTACCAGTTTCAGCTACAGTACTAATAAAGTATAAGATAGTTAAAGGTAATAAAGGTACACAATATCAAATAACTCTTTGACTTTCAATTAATTCAGTATAATTTAAAGTAGAAGCAAACATAATAACAATAATACCTACAGTACCTAAAACTAATTCATAACTAACTAATGCTGCAGTAGATCTAATACTACCTAAGAATGAGAATTTATTATTAGAACTTCAACCAGCTAATAATGATCCAAATACACCTAAACTACCTATAGCTGATGCAAATAATAAACCATTATCTAAATCACCTAAAGTTAATGAAGGACCAAATGGTATAATTATTCAACCTAATAATGCAGTTATTAATGTTATCATAGGACTAACTATTAATATAAATGAATTAGCTTCTTTAGGTATTATAATTTCTTTAACTAATAATTTAACTGCATCAGCAAATGCTTGTAATAATCCATATCATCCTACTATATTAGGACCTATTCTACGTTGCATATATGCCATAGTTTTACGTTCAGCTACAGTTAAATAAGCTATTGTAAATAATACACATACTAAAAATAATAATACTTCAGCTATATTTAAAATTATTAATCACATTTTTATAAATTTATATTTTTAATAAATACCTCATATAATTTTTTATAATAATAATATGAAGAAAAGTAAATAATTTATTAATTATAATAAATTAAATTTTATTATATAATTATTAAGATTTATTTGTTCTAAATATTAATAATATAGCAGATACTATACTTAATAATAATATTATACCTAATATTATAAATACTATTGAATATTCTGTATATAATAATTCACCTCATATTCTAAATTCTAATGTATTATTTATTATATTAAATGCATCATCTATATTTATTACTAAATAATTAAAATCTATATCTGATATATTTAAATATAATAATATAAATAATATAAAACTATATATTATTAATAATACATCTGGTGAATAACTTTTATAATATATTTCAGAATATTTAATATTTATTAATGATAATATAAATATAAATAATACTGATATAGCACCTACATATACTAATATATATAATAAAGCTAATAAATTTAAATTTAATTTATATAATAATAATCCTAATAATATATAAAAAAGTATTAAATTAAATAAACTTATCATTGGATTTATTCTTGTTAATACAATTATACTAACTACTATTAATAATATACTTATTAATACAATTGTATTATTATTAAATCAATTTATAACATTACTTAATAATATCATCTCTAATTATTTAATTTTATAAAACCAATTTTAATTATTTAAAAATTAAATTGGATCTTAATTATCTATTCATCTTTAATTAAAAGATTTATTAGATATATTAATTATTATAATTCATTAATTTTAATTTTAAATTAATAATTATTATTATATAATTATTTTATATAATTATATTTCCTATATATAATAATATATATTATATATGGTTAATAAATAAATAAATATTATATTAATTCATTTATATTTGTTATATTTAGTCCATGAAAGGATTTGAACCTTTTTACTTATGTTAACAGCATAATGTTTTAACCAATTAAACTACACAGACTTAATTATTTATCTTTTTTATAAAGTATTATATATATATAATAATATTACTTATATTAAAAAAAAATAAATAGATTATAATATATTTATTGTAAAATAAACTAAAATATTTATAATGTATTATATTATATATATATAATTAAAGTAATTAAAATAATTAAACACCTCAATAATAACATACAATATAAACGAATAATCACATAACATCTAAGAAATGTCATAATAAGATAGTAGTAGAATAACCAGTATGATGAGTAGTTGTCATTTGTAATGTATATAGACGATAGAAACTTAATATTAAGAAGAATACACCTAAGAATAAATGGAATCCATGTAAACCAGTTAATGCAAAGAATACTGTACCATAAACACTATCAGCTATAGTATATGTACATAAAGTATATTCAATATATTGACATATAATGAATAATATACCTAATATTATAGTAAATAATAAACCATAAACACTAGCTGATCAACTTTTACCTATTAAACCATGATGACTATAAGTTATAGTAGCACCACTAGCTAATAATATTAAAGTATTTAATAATGGTAAATCTGTAGCTTGTATTGCTGTTATACCTAATGGTGGTCATAATTCACCTAATTCTACAGTAGGACTTAATGCTGAATGGAAATAAGCTCAAAATACAGCAAAGAAAGTTAAGAATTCTGTAGCTAAGAAAATTAAATAACCTATTGATATACCTCTACTTACTTTAGCTGTATGATGTCCTAAATATGTAGCTTCTGCTATTATATCTTTACCTCATAATAATCCACAATATAATAAAGTTATTATATTTAATATAAATATATAACTATCATTTATATAATTATTAAATAACATAACTAAATTAAATAATGCACCTGATACTGAAAATGTAAAGAATATTGGTCATGGTGATGGACTAACTAAATGAAAAGGATGTGCTTGTAATTGTCCTAAATTTTTATTTATATTATTTGATAACATAATTTTTATTTTTATTATTTATTAAATTTAATTAATAAATATCTATTTATTTTTTTTTATTTAAATTTAATAATATTATAATTAAATAAATTAATAATTTATTATAATATTATAATTTAATTTTTTATTTATATTTAAACTCCCATAAATAATTAATATTAAATATTTATGAGGTATATTTATTATATATAATAAGTAAAATAAGATATATATATTTTATTATAATTTATTAAAGAGATAATAATATTAATTAATTTAATAAATATTATTATTAGTGTAAGTATACACCATCTTTAATATAACTACAAGTTAAGATACAGAAAACATAAGCTTGTATTGCTGATATAGCAAATTCTAATATTTCAATACCTAAAATTATAGTTAATGGTATAATACCAGCAAAGAATAAGATAAATGAAGATGACATAACATCAAATAATAAACCACATAATATAGTTAATAATAAGTGACCTGATAAAATATTAGCACCTAATCTTAAACCTAAACTAACACTACGAGCTATATTAGATATACCTTCAATTAAAACTAATAAAGGTACTAAAGGTAATGCTGTACCTGAAGGTATAAATAAACCAAAATATTCTAAATTATGTTTAGCAAAACCTAATATAGTTACACCTAATCATATAGTTACACTTAATGATATAACAAAGATTAATTGTGAGTTTATAGCAAAATTATAAGGTACCATAGATACTAAATTACCAAATAATATAAATATAAATAATGAATATATAAATGGGAAAAATACTGTACCTTTAGGTCCTATTTGACTTAAAACCATATTATGTATTGTTGAATATAATGCTTCTACTGATAAATTTCAATTTGTTGAAACTAATTTACCATCTTTTAACATATATATATTTAATATATAAAATAATCCTAATACTATTAATACATATAATGTAAATGATGTTATATTTAAAAATGATACATTAATTATTGATGATGATATTCCTAAAAATGTATTTATTTCAAATTGTTCTAATGGTGATTTTATTAAAAATAACATTTCTAATTTAATTTTTATTTATATTTTTTATTTTCTTCAAATTTAATATAATAAATATAATTATTATATTTTGAAATCAATTTAATTAATATTAATATATATTAAATAACTATTTATTTAATATATATCTATAATATTATATATGATATGTTATCATAATTATTATGAAGTTATATTATATTTATTATAATTTTATAATAAATATACGACTTAAATATATTGATAATATTCTAGGTAATACAAATTTAGAACTTAAATAGATCATAATTAATATTATTGTATAACCTCAGAATATTTGATTTAAGAAAAAGAATGGTACTAATTGTGGCATAAATAAGATTTATTATACATAAATTGATACTTCGATATTAAAAATTTATATAAATTAAATATATTAAATATATAATAATATATAAATTTAATAAGTTCAATATTTTATTATAAATATAAATTTAATTTTATATTTATATTATTATATATTAATATATAATTATTGTAAAATAAACTAATATAATTATATTATTTTAAATAATTATATATATATAATATTATATATATATTATATTAAATAAAATAAATTTATTTATTTTAAGTAGTATTGTATTAATTTAATTATTAATTAACGTTTTATAGCTAAATAGAATAAAACATTTTCTAATATTGAAACTGCTGGTAATAATACAATAAAGTAACCAAAATAGAAGTAAGTACATAAGCTACCTACTGTAATAAATGGTGGTTCAATATGTACAGCACCTAAAACAGCTAATAATAAGAAATTAACTACAAAGAATCCAAATAATAATTTAGATAATACTTTAAATGCATTACCTCTAATTATAGAGAAATCTACAAAAGGTAATAATAATAATACTAATATAGAAGCTAACATAGCTAATACACCTAATATTTTTGATTCAATATATCTTAATATAGCATAGAATGGTAATAAATAGAACTCTGGTACTCAATTTATATTAATCAAAATGTTTCCATTTTGTTTAGACTATGTCATATAAATAATAAATTTAATTATTATTTATAAGGGCACTTCACCTAATTAAATTATTAATTAGATTACGAGATATTATTATTGGTATTAATTCAATCTCTAGTCGTTGAACGTTTTTATATCATTATTATATATATATTAATTATATAATAAATTTAATCTATTATAATAAATTAAATATACCGATATAAACTTCGCTGCAAGTTATCATAGTTTAATTAATAATTAATTAAACCTTAGATTTTCTTGTCAATTCACCCTTTTTTCATATTATATATTATATAATATGCCACATTATTAATTATATGGCAGCAGGAGTTACTAAAGGATTACCAGGTATATTATTTTCAGGATCACCTAAATATTCTGGATAATAACTAATTAAGAAGAAGTATATAAATAAGAATGCAAATATTGTTATTGTATCTTTAAATAAATAATAAGGATGCATTGGTATTCTATCAATATTAGCTGTTATACCTAATGGATTATTACTTCCATGTGTATGTAATGCTAATATATGCATACAACTTACAGCAGCAATTATAAATGGTAATAAATAATGTAAACTGAAGAAACGTTGTATTGTAGGATTAGATACTGATGATCCTCCTCATATAACAATTATATTATCAAAGAATTCATTTAAAATTCTTTATCAAAATGTTTCCATTTTGTTTAGACTATGTCATCAACCAATAATAAAATAATTTATTTTATTATTAATTGTTGGGCACTCGTGTCAAGATTATTGTTGATACTACTCACTTGTTAGTCGTTGAACATTCTTATTACAAAAATTAAATAATTATTTAATTTTATATCGTAATAAGCTTTGCTGCAAATTATCATAATTAAATAATTAATTATTTAATCTTAGATTTTCTTGCAATTCACCCAATTATTTCAATAATTATCATATTTATTTAATATTAATAAATATTTTAATTAAAGGAGCTCTTTAATTTGAGGATTTAATTAAATTAAATTGAACTCTGCTAATGGTTTACCTAAATATGGTATTGTAGTTACTAAATTTGTAATAACTGTTGCCTATTAATAAAAGTCCTTAATATTTAATTATTAAAAATAGGAATATAATTAAAATTATATCATTAGGATTTTTAATTAAATATAAGTTTAGTTTTTAATTAAACTAAATAATTTATCCAAAAATAATAATTATTATTATTTTTAAATTATATTAAATTTAATATTTAATATAATCTGGTAAAATAAATTATACCATGTACCAAATATATGTATTAATATATATTATAAAATTTGGCCTTGTGAATATATTATATATAAATCCATAAATTTATATAATATATCTTTATTTCGAGTGCACATTAAACATCATTTCAGACATCCATTATTGATCCACTCTGTCGGGATAATATAATTTACCCACGGCTCTCATTATTTACCAAATAATTTTGACCAGTTTTCAATAATGTTGCATTATAAATATCAAATATATATAGATATTATATTTGTTAATTTATTTTTAATTATATATTGCATAAATTAATTATTTATAATACTATATAATATTATTAATATTAAAAATTAGGATTTAATTTAGTAATTAATTTATATTTCATTGAAGGATGAATATAAGGTTTTACTATATTTATTAAATTACTCATAGAATTAGTATTAAAATATAAATTATATTGGTTTTTATATCCAGATTTAATAATTGAAACATCTAAATTATATTTATTTTTTAATATATTTATTAATATTAAATGTTCATTATAATTAAAATTATTAGATGCTATTTTTAATCCATTATTTAATTTACCTCCATCATCCATAATTCATATAGCTAATGCTAATGGAGTTAAATATATATCAATATCATTAGGTAAAATCTTTTTTTTATTAATATATCATTTATCATAAATTGGATTAAATATATCATAAGTTCAAGTTGAAAATCTTATTATTTTTCTTAATTTTCCTTTATTACCTAAACGTGTTTGTATTTTAGGTATATTAGAATTACAATAACCTAAATTACTAATTAATTTATGTAAATATAATAGATAATCTTCATGACTACCTTCTTGATAAAATGAAAATCTTGTACCTGTTCCATTTTTACGTTTTTCACCATGACAATCACCTAATAATGATCCATAAATTATTGATAATAAATCAATATGTAATGGTCCAAAATTTAATAATTCATTTTTATTAATACGTTTATTTTTTATTTTATTTTTATTTAATTCTAAATTTAATAATATTAATAATATTACATTTGAGGCGCACAATTCACCTCAGTGTGACATTTGCCCATAAACAAGACAATACTAATTTTTATATTAAATAAATATAATTATTTATTTAATTTTCGACTGTGCATTAAACATCATTTCAGATATCCATTAGTGTTCCAGTCTGTCGCGATTATTTATGTAACCGACGATCTTGTTAATAATTTAATAATTATTAATTTTAATCGTTTTCACTAATGTTGCCATCATATAAATTTAATTTATATGATAATAATATATAAAATATTATTTATCAATCCATAATTATTTCTCATAAAAGTTATCTAATTATAGTATATTATATATAATAATATAATGATAGACTATCAAATTATAAATATTTATTAAATTAAATAATAAATTATATTCTATAAATATTTTATTTATTATATGAAATAATAAATTTAGTTTTATCTTTAGTTAATAATAAACCAGATTTTAATGGTTTAATCATTTTAATCTTAATATTAGATATATCTTTAACAGAATTATATTCTAATATATTATTATTATTTAGATATTCTATAAATAATTTAGGTATATAAATATAACCTTTATTAATTGATCTTTTAATAGTTTTAGTACTACAACATAAATAATTAGCTGCTTTACTAATACTATAAAATTCACATATATATTTATTATTTTCATCAAATAAATATATAGGTTTACCAAATAATTTAGCTATTTTAATTCTACCAGCTCTTGAAATATAATCTTTACTACGATTAAGAGCTATTTCTCTTAATTTATGTTTAGATTCTTCACTTCATTTACCCTTACGATTAATTTGTAATTGTCTTAATAATTCACGTCTTTCATCTGTAAAAGCTATTTTCATTTTATTTAAACTTTCTTCATTATGCTTATAACCTAATGTATTACCTGCTTCAGGTACTATATTATATTTAGGCATTAATAAACTAATATAAGATGTTTCTAAATTTAATAATTCTTGATTAATTTTTTTATCATATTTATTATTATATTCATGATTATTTATATATTCTAATATACCAAAAATAAAATTATTTAATCCATATTTTTTAATAGATCTAGCTACTAATTTATTACCATTTAAATGATATAAATGATTACTAAATCTTGTATATAATCTATTATATATTGCTGAACCTATATAATAATTTTTAGTTATTTTATTAATTATAATATATATTCCTGATTTATTTCTTAATTTTTCACGAATTTCTACTCTAACTGGTTCTTTATCAACATTATCTCATCAATTTTCTATATTAACTTTACCTAATATATCATTAATTATTTGTTGAGAATCAGTTAAATCTTGAGGTTTATTATTATTATTTTTTAATAAAAATGAAGATGATGAAAATAATCTTTTATTTAATAATTTATTATTTAATTTAATATATTTATAATTTGATTTTGGGCTATTGTTTTGTTTACCCATAAATGCAGTAATTATCATTAATAAGAATATTACTACTCCTATTGTTCATAATGCTACTCTTGGTTTTCTATATGATCCATAATATATACCTCTAGCCATATGTAAATATACAAATATAAAGAAGAATCCAGCTCCATTAGAATGTGCATATCTTATTAATCATCCATAATGCACATCAATCATAATGTGTTGAACAGATAAGAATGCTAAATCTAAGTTAGAACTATAATGCATTGCTAAAAATATACCTGTAGCTAATTGTATTACTAAACATGTACCTAATAAACTACCAAAATTTCAGAAATAACTAATATTTGCTGGTTCTGGTGCATCTATAACAAAACTATTAGGTATTGATAAAAATTCATTAGATTTTCTTAATGCCATTTTTATTATTTTTATTTATATATATATAATTATTAATAATAAATTAATAATCTATCTATTAATTAATATTATATATTTTTTTAATATAAATTTTTATTATAATTTATTATAATTTATTATAAATTTTATATTATTAAAATTTATTGATTATTTAAATTTATTATACAAATAACTAATTAAATTTAATTAATTATTAACTTACTTATAATAAAATTAATTGTATATTATATAATTAATGTAAAATAAACTATATTTAATAATTATTTATTATTAATAATTTTTTTTTAATCTTAATTATAATATTAACTTTAATATTTAATTAATTAAATATCTTAATATATATATTATTATATAGTAGATATTATTATATAATTATAATTTTAATTATTTTATTTATATTATAGATAATAAAGAAGTAAATAATAAGAATAAGATAACTAAATGAGGTATATTAAAGAATATAGAAGTTAAGATAAATAATAAGATAGTTAATAATAAGAATAATAAATAGAAATTAAAGTGTCTTATACTATGATTATTGTTTAAATTATTAATAATGAAATGGTTAGAAGATATAGAAATAGTTTTATAACTTAATAAATTTAAACTATTATATAAACCTTGAGGACCATAAATATATAATAAACCTTTATCTAAATAATTATTTAAATAATAACCAAAATATAAAGAAGATCTTAATATTTGATTATTAAATAAATTATCTAACATAAATTTAGTATTAGTATATGTATAATAATTAATAAATAGATAATCAGATAATGAATTTAATTTATGTAAATTAAAGTAAGGAGGTAATAATTTATAATTAAATTCATAAATAAATAAGATAAAGCAAACAAAGAAGATAGTTAAGAATAAAGGTAATAATTTAATATATAAAGGTAAATTAAATTCAGTTTCAATAAGAGATAAATGATTAGGATGTGTAAATAAACTATTAAATGGAGTACCCATACCTAAATAAAAATCTCTAGTTCAATAACCTATAAATATAGATAAAATAGCTAATATAACCATAGGTAAAATTAAAGGTAAATTAAATTCATGAACGATATAATAAGAATATTTATTAGCATTAGGTATAGAGAAGAAAACTAAATAAATTAATCTAAAGCTATAAATAGTAGTTAAAGTAGCTGAAATTAAAGCAAATCAATAAACGATATAACCTGAAATATTATAAATACCATAACTAGATTCAATAATAATATCTTTAGAATAGAAACCACTTAAACCAGGAATAGCCATTAAAGATAAAGAACCAATTAACATACAAATATATGTTATAGGAGTAAATTTAGATAAACCACCAAATGTTCTAATATCTTGAGATTCAGTAACTATAGAATGTATAATAGAACCAGCTGACATAAATAATAAAGCTTTAAACATAGCATGAGTAAATAAATGATAAATACTTGCATTATAATTAGATAAACCAATAGCTAATACCATTAAACCTAATTGTGACATAGTAGATAAAGCAATAATTTTTTTCATATCATTAGATACTATAGCTATAATACCAGCTATTAAAGTAGTTAAACCACCTATTCATAATATTAATAATAAAATAATAGGAGTATATTCTAATAAATAACAACTTCTTAATAATAAATAAATACCAGCACAAACTAAACATGCAGCATGTAATAAAGCACTAACAGGTGTAGGACCAGCCATACTATATAATAATCATATATGTAAACCTAATTGAGCACTTTTAGCTATAGTACCTATTAATAAACATAACATAATTAATGTTATTATATCACTATTAATATATTGACTTAAACTAAATACTGTACTAAAATTTAATGAACCAAATGTTATCATCATTAATAATAATCCTATAGTTAAAAATGTATCACCAAATTTATTAACTAATAATGAACTTAATCCACTTTTAATTGCATTAATTACTGTATATCAATGACTAATTAATAAATATGATGCTACACCTATTAATTCTCAACCTACAAATAATATAGCATAATTAGATCCTGTAACTAATATTATCATAAATCCTGTAAATAATGATAATATACTAAAAAATCTTTGTTGATATGGATCATGTGACATATATCCTGTAGCATATAAATGTACTAATGTTGATACTAAACATATAGGTAATAATAATGATACACTTAATTCATCAATAATAAATGCTCATTCTATATTTATATTATCTACATTAATTCATGTACCTAAATTTATACTATAAATAATATTATTAACCATTATATTATAATATAAATTTAATGTTATTAATAATGATATAAATATACAAAATGTTGCTATATATTTACTACTATTATATCCTATTAATCTTCCCATTAATCCTGATATTAATGATCCTATTAAAGGTAATGTTAATAATGTTAATACCATATTTATTCTTCATCTATATTTAAATTACCTTTTAATCTATAATATAATACTAATATACTTAATCCTATTGCTGATTCTGCTCCAGCTATTGTTAATATTACTGCTGTTCACATTAATCCTATTGCATCATCAAAATATGCACTACTTAATATTATATTTAATGTACATCCTACTAATAATACTTCTATTGCTATAAATAATATTATTATATTACGTCTATTAAATATAAATCCTAATAATGCTATTATAAATATTATATAACTTATAATCATTTATATTCTATTTTTATTATTGATTATTCTTTCTCTTCTTTAATAATCTTATTCTATCCTTAATATTTACTTATATTTATTTTATTTATTCATCCTAATGAAGATTCGAACTTCAATTGAGGCTTTAGAAGAACCATGTTTTACCATTAAACTATTAGGATTAAAATTTCTGATTTTATCCTTAATTATAACATATCAAAGATATGTTATATTAGGATTTTTTTATTAAAAATAATCCTCAATTATAAAAAACATGAAATGTTTTTTATATTAGGATATAAAATATATTTTATATCCTCAATAATAAGAGATTAAAAATCTCTTATATTAGGATATTTACGAAGTAAATAATCCTCAATTATAAACTAAACTATATAATATATTTAATATAAATATATTATATATTAATAATCTATTTAATGTATTTATTTATTATTATATTATAGATAATATAATGATGATAATTTAACAATCTAAAGGTTAAGTTAAAATTCTCAATCCTTATCGAAGATAATGATGAGAATTGAACTCATATCAATCGATTTGCAATCAATCTTATCAACCATGAGCATTATCAATAAAAAGAAATAAATGTAAAATTAAATAAAAAAAAATAACAAATTATTATTATTATATTAATAATATTATATATAATAATATATATATATTAATATACTGTTGAAGTAATAATGAATGATAAGTTATTTATAATAGGTTGTGGATATATACCTATAATTAAAGTAGGTATAATAATAATTAAGAACATAAATGATTCACGTTTAGTTACATCACCTATATTATGTATATAATAATTAGTACCACCAGTTATACGATTAGTTAATTTAAATTGATATGTAGCTGATAATAATACAGCAAATGTACATATAGCTGCTATAATAGGTGATGTTTTAAATGCACCTAATTGTGATAAGAATTCACCCATTCAATTAGCTGTTAAAGGTGTACCAATATTAGCAAATGATAATATTAATAAATAAAAACTAAATAATGGCATTATAGATAATAATCCATTATAATATATTAATATACGTGTATGATATCTATCATATAATACACCACCTACAGCTATAAATAATCCAGGTGAAACTAAACCATGAGCTATAGATAATAAATAAGAACCATCTATACCTATAACATTATTAGAGAAAGCACCTAGTATACAAACTCCCATGTGGCTAATAGAACTATAAGCTATTATTACTTTTAAATCAATTTGTACTATAGTAATTAAACTAATTAAAATTATAGTTAATAAACATATAACATATACTAATGGTGTAAATATTAAAGTACCTTCAGATAATATAGGTAACATTCATCTTAAAATTAAATAGATAGTTAATTTTAATACTAAACTAGCTAACATAATACTACCAGCTAAAGGTGATTCAGAATGAACTACTGGTAATCAAGTATGTAATGGAAATAAAGGTGATTTAACCATAATAGAAATAAAGAAACCTAATCATAAGATAATTTGTAAATCTATTGACATAATTAAACCATTATATACATAATAATTAGTAGATTTTAATAAATATGATGTTATACATATAGATAATAACATAAATAAACTACCAAATAATGTATATAATAATACATAATATGCTGCTTTTTCTTTATTAACACTACCATACATACCTACTAATATAAATAAAGGTATTAATGTACTTTCAAATAATATATAATATGATAATAATTCTAATGTTATAAAATTAATTCATAATAATATACCTATTAATAATACTAATATTATATATAAATTTGATTGATTTGATTTCATATATCATCCTGATAATATTGATATAGGTATAATTATACCTATTAATATACAATAATATAATGATATACTATCAAATCCTAATATTATATTAGATCCTAATATACCATTATTTTCTGGATCTATTATTAAATTATTAATTAATGATTCACGATTATTAGGATCATAATTATATCATCATATTAATACTACATATAATATCATTACACTTATTAATAATGCATATTGTCTTACTATTTTTGAACTAAATTGTTTAATATAATTAACATTATTACTTACTTTTGATATTATTAATAATATTAAATAATTTATTACTATAAATATTACTCCATAATTTATAATATTCATTTTTTTAATCTTTTTCTTTTTCTTCATCTTTCTATTAACCTTAATTATTTTAATTTAAATATAAATAAATGCGACTACAGAGATTTGAACTCTGACACTCAATTTGGAAGATTGATGGTCTACCATTAACCTATAATCGCATATAAGATATATATATAAATATATATATATAAATACTTACTTATATATAATATTAATTATTAATTAATAATAAAATAATAAGATATTGTTAATAATATCTTATCTATAATATAAGATAAGATTAAATTATTAATAATATTATTATATTAATAATATTATAATATAAAATTATTATAATAATATATTAATTATATTTAAAATAAAAAAAAATAAATATTTAATATTATTTAATAATGATATTTATAAGTAATATTAATAATAAAATATGAAATGAATAATAAAATAAATTAAAGATATAATTGAGGATTATAAGATTAAATATTGATAATGAAGGTATAAAATATATTAAACCAATATAAATATTGGTGATAGATATATGAGACCTAAATAGGAAACTATATATTTAAGAACGTAGTGAACTGAAACATCATAGTAACTATAGGAAAGGAAAATAAAACAAGAATATTAAGAGTAGTGGTGAACGAAATTAATAGAGTCTAAGAGTAAAATGTGTAAAAATGTTTTAATATAGTAAAACTAATACTAAGACTAAATACAATATTTAAATCATAAGTACTGTGAAGGAACATATGAATCAGTTAATATCGATAGCATAGCTAATTATATATATATATAATTATCTAGTACCTTTTGTATAATGGGTGAACAAGTTTAATATAATAGCAAGATTAATAATAAAATTTAATCATATAAGAAATTAATAAAGAAATATTCAATAATTATTTATTGAATATTAGTTAGTTATTATATTAAGACCCGATAGCTTGTGATCTTACCATGATCAAGTATAAAATGACTGAACGGGTTAATGTTGCAATATTATCCGATGAATTGTGGTATGCGGAGAAAGTTAAATCGAACAAGCAGGTAGCTGGTTTGCAATGAAACATATTTTCGTATGATAGAAATAATTAATTATAAACGGTATAGCACT
>JAQOWU010000004.1:0-85695 GCA_030867685.1 Wickerhamiella versatilis
TACAATTCCCTTATTATGGATTTTTTCAAGTAAGACTTATATGACAAGCCGCCTATAATCATACGCCGTACATAGAAATCATATCAAGAAGGGAAAAAAACTCTAAGGCCAGCTCAAACTGCAGGCAGTTTTCTTTCCAGAATCTATATTGTAATATAAAATCGCTTCACTAGATAGGCACCAGGGTAAGGTTCATTATCTGAATGTCTCTATGAAAAACATGCCGGTATGTTAAGAGTAGAAGGACGGATTAAGACCAAAATAGCATACCTATGTCATCTGAGGGCGTATTTGAAAGATCATAACGACGTAATCAAGGGGATTTGCTTTAGTTATAGGGGCACGGCAGCAAGCTTGACTTTAGGTCCACTAAAAACTGATCCCACATGTATGCCAAGACTACCGCTGACGTTCTTGAATGACATTACGGATACTTCGGACTCTAATTCCACTACCAATGTCCCATTTCGTAACTCCCACTTAGAACCCTTCGAATCTAGAGGGCCATAAACGAGCGCACCAAATATAGGGTACTCTTGGCTGGCCATAACATAATTGTTAGGTGGTCTCTGAGTGAGATCAATCAAATTTCCATTTGAAATCTTAAAAGCGCCACGACGACCGAACACACCCAGAAAGCCTTCACGGTAGCCAACTGTTGCATTTGTGATCGGCCTCTCTTCATAGACATCAACGTCAATCGGTTGGGCGATAATACCGAATGTAGAACTTGATGTCCAAGCCACAACATAAGCTGCGGCGAACAACAGATACCACAGCTTCGCTAGCATCAGTGAATAAAATAATCTGAAAGCTGGTTTTTCAGCTTACTTATAACTTTTTTTTACGATGGATCGAGCAGAACGATGACATATCTGATTTACAGCGAGTCAGTACGCCACTACAAAACAACGTTTGTACTCTCTGGGCTAGAGGATAGCTGTCTATCGATCCGGATTGACCACTTCTAGGAATCTATTGAATGGGATAGGAGCGTTCAGACCCCAAAATTCGAAGTAATAGGTCATCCGAGGTAAGGGCAGTGACCGGGGGTACGACAAGTACTGTGGGAAATTCAAGAATTAACCCGTAAATGATGGACTAAACTTATGCTAATGGCCCATTTTACATGTTTTATTGGAATAGAGTATGATACTGCCATGCAGATATCAGAGAACTGCGCCGAAGCACGTGTCCTGTACAGGTTCTCACATACATATCCTTGCCCAATCACTCACCGGGAATCCACCGAATTATCTAACACAATCTACAGGCGGTTTGTGCAAGTCATACGTCATTCTGGAATGCCTTGGGCTATCTTGCATTGTCCAAACCGCTGTATAGCGAGTAGTCGCTGATATCTTGCTTTATCTGGCCAGTCTTAGGTAGTGAAGTGCGCTAATTCGCGACGCTAACCTTTCTGACAAATCCTTTTCGACTTGTAATAGAAATTGGGATAAGTTCAGGACCCATGCTCTTTAATTGGCATAAGGGGGGACTCTAAAAATTCCATATTGTCCTAGACACACTTTACTTTACATTAAGTTCGAACGACTTTTCGTTTCTCTAGAAACCAGCTCTTATCAATGTGTGTGGCCACATTTGACTCATATTATTCACCTTGCTCTTCTGATAATATAACGCTATAACACTAAGGTCCCACAGAAGTACTTTAATTTCAATTAAACGCAGATTTATGTTCGAAACAAGCTTTTCGCAAGCTTATCACCTCCATCTACCTAAGATAAATTGAATATGCTTAGTCATAATAAGTCAGGGTTATTACTCCCTTTGCAGCTTGTTAAAATGAGTCTCTTACTTACGACGGTCATCTGACTTTTTTCGATAAATCCGTAATCCTCCAAGATGCTCTCGAAATCTCCGATGATATTTTGAAACTCGCTCACTAATTTTTCCCCGAAGTACTCAGGCTCGCTTCTTGCCGTGGCGTGCAAAATACTGGGATTCTACAGCTTTCCAACTTCAGCCAACCCCCACTTGTAAACTGGAAAACGAGATCTTACATCGTCCACACTCCACACGTTCCGAGTTTCATGGACGTCTGCCCATACGGTCTCGTCATAACTGGATTCACCCTCCCCATTATATATGTCAGAGTCTCTAACGCTTCCTCCTAGTCCACGTTTATATATCCATTGAACCATTATGGGTGGCCACACAGTAAATGATTCGATATTGCCCTTTCCTATTTCTGATTGAATCATAATATCGATAGGCATGTCAGAATCAATTGCTTGTCTGACGAGCATGCGCCTAGCCCCCCTACGACTAATTGCATAACCAGTCGTACAACCTGGGGTCCCACTCTTTCTTATTGTCCGCTTGCCAACTCCTATATCGAAAGATTCTACCAAGGAGAAGTCATAGCGGAAAGATACTGAGCCAGGGTCTTCATATACGTTGAAGATGTCTGAAAAATCGTTCCCTTCGCCGCAGGCTCCAAAGTATATCATATCCCAGGAACTACCCCAAGGATGTGATTTTGTGGCATTCAACCCTAAAGCTCTGTCACCGCTCAGCTTATTTAGTGCCTTAGCCATCCGCTCTGATTGCTTGCGAATATCTATACCGAATGCTGCATCCCCTTCCAGAATGAGTGCGTTTTCCCACCCTTCCTTGAGTATTAGCTTCCAAACATTAGCATGTGAGCGAGCGCATGCCCACTGTGCTCGGTGCCCACGATCAGTAGGTAAGGTTCCATACTGATTGGACGACGGGGGGTAGCCTGTTTTTCCGTCGTCAATAGAGTCGGCAAGCACTGAGTCTTCGACATCCCACTGTAGCCCTGACAGGTCTGCCTGCAAAGCCATAGCATCAGAGAGGTCATGTCGAGAAGGCAGGTTGAGGAAAATGATTTTTTGAAATCCAAGTGTTTCGTTCCCGGCAGCTTCGAAATCGAGGGTTTCAGAAGCTAAAGAAAGCGGCAGGCCAGATGATTTGAAGGATAACCCACTGAGGTGTCTAGCTACAGCAACCCCTATGACAACCAGGATTAGGAAAGTTGTCGTAAACTTCCACTGGCGAAAAGGAAAAGAGGCCATTGTGACGCGAAAAAGTGACATAGTTATTCCTGTACCGAAACCTTCCCTGTTACGCGAAAGTGTGATTATATAAATTGAAATGAGACTGGGTCGACACAGCAAGACAGCATAGGTACGATGAGACCCGCAGGGAGCCAGGTGTGAAATTAGAGGTCTGAATAAGAAGAAATAAAACTTATTGGTTCTAGCTGACTTTACAGTATTATATCGTAATTCAAGTGCGCTTTGAAAAGATCCAATGATGGAAAATGTCATTTATTCTCTCAACGCTACAATTACTAATACGTTCTACATATGCAGGGTCGCAGGGTAGCCCACCACTTGAGTCTCATCGGAGCGCCATCCTCCTGTAAAGACTACTTAATGTCAATTTTTTGCATGGTACATTTGATGTTTAGAAAAGATCTAGTGGTACCCTGCTCATATTTATTCTAAGGGGATGCTCATATCATATGACGAAGCCATTCTCTATCGGATCATAAGTACACGGGGTTTAGCTGGTAGCAAATACCTTTAGTATTGACCACAAATCTCGAGTATTTGCTAGAACACCATTACATATCTCTAGCGAAAATGACATTATTTAAGTCACTCTCCAACCGAAAATGGAGGATAACAGGTGCCAAGAAATTATTTTTTCAGGTGCCAAGAAATTACGTCAGCGGTGCAGTTTTCATGTGTATGAATAATCTGGCCTAGCTAATCGTACTGCTTATTTCGACAATAACCAAGCTGTCCATGTGCCATTTCGGTCAATCTGTGCTGTGGTTCTATACTAGTAATTATCAAACCTGTAAACAGCACACTTCGCTACCTGACTGTTTGGACAATACAAAACAGTGGGCCATCTTGGTGGAACATGTTACGTAATATCATACGATATGGAAATAGCAATAACCCCTGCCTCCATATCATAGTGATGACAGTAGAGATCTGGAGAAGGAGATAAAATGTTAGAATGAACCCATGCCTATCATCCCATTTCCTACGAGATGAGGTTTTTTACTTATAGTGAGAGAACTGGTCTTCAATACAATAATATTCACTAGACTTGAGTACCTTTTCAATGCATAAAAGAGTCCATTGATTACCAAGGCAGCTGTGGGACTTGGTTTACGCGTGATAGTTCTCCTTGGAATATGAAGAAAGCATCTTTTGGTAAAAGGATGGCCACTCGAGCGGTGATTCTAGTATCCTACATTTTATTGGTTATATTAGCCATTTGGCCCGATAGCAGGTATCCTAAAGTGTTGTTCAATGCTGCAGGTAATAGTTCGCGGGGCTTCGAAAAAATAATTTTTGTAAATCATCCTTATCGCAAGGATAATGCCAATATAATGTCACTCGAAAGTCACTACTCCGGCATAGAGTACTTGACATCCAAAGAAGCAGACTACTATGAGTCTAAGTCCGACAAAAACGATCTTCCATCTGTAGATGTAGCTTGCGCGTTATCACATATGAATGTCTGGAAACTAGTTCTGGAAAAAGGCTGGGCGTCAGTCCTCATCCTGGAGTCTGATGTAACTTGGGATGAGAACATCAAGAACATATCCAAACGAGCTGCAAAGGGTCTAGATACGCTGATAAATGAGAAGCGACTTAGACAAGGTGGAAGTCAGCCATCTCCGCAAGATCCATATAATGTAGAGCAGTGGGACTATTTCTCATGGGGGACCTGTTTCGACGAAGAGCGATTTGAGGCCAGTGCATCCGGCATTTACGTGAAATACCCTGATGTCGACTCCCCAAATTGTGAATACGGCTGGCCAGAGGATGATGTGAACGATACGCTTGTAGACGAACGCATAATGAGGAAGGCTGGCTTTCCAATCTGTACTAATGCCTATGCTTTGACTGCCAAAGGAGCCGAGAAGCTACTCCTTCGGAAGTCGCTGTTTTCAAATGGCTCTGTAGATTTAAAAATGGCTCAGGAAATCGATAAAGGAAATTTAGTGGGTTATGAGATGTTTCCACCACCAATGTATCAGTGGCGCTATGTTGGTGATACCGGGGCAGATGGACTAAACCCTGACATAGCTTCGGAAGAGAGGCAAGAAGAAAATATCAGTAATATTGAAGAGAAATGGAGCCAATCCCAAGACCCTAGCTTTTTCTGGGAAATTAACCATCGTAACTACCCATGGCCGTATAAGCATTGGGTATTGAACAGGATAGCTGAAAATATGGTGTCAAAGAACACCTCTTCTTAAATTGGTTTAGGTTTTTTTGCAGCCATAAGTTTACCACGTCTTTATAGAATGCAAAAAAGCCCACTTCGCTGATTCCAATCATGGCGTTTCTTATAACCGCATATATGTCAAGACTATTGAGAAACGGTGAGCTTCTTTATTGTTACCGACGTCTTTCTTTCACGATTGACATAATTAGTGGATATGAACCATATGTTACTGGAGCCTTAAAAAGCTTTTGGCGTTCTCCTATTCCATCAGCATCAAACCAAAAAGTAGCTTCCTCCATTATTTCCAAAGTATGACCGGTAGAAAATAATACTTGGTCACCGCTTAATTCATGAGTCGCATTGTTAACTGCAATATTATAGACATTACCACTTATGTTCATATAGAAGTTCTCGCGAAAAGTCGATGAGAGTGCCCTCAAAGTTTGTGCGATTATTCGTAGGTCAGTTGTCTAGTCAATTGGGGTTCCTATTAGGTGAGATAACAGTTATTGACCCATTATGGGTAGCTGAGCAATGCAACACCGATCTATTACAGTCGCATCATCGCTATTGTTGTTCATATATGATCATACACATAATGTAAAGGAACAATCGATGTGCGTCGTCTAATACTTGAGGCAGGATAAGGGGAGATATTTCATTGAGTCTAAACTCATCGTAGCAGCTACGAGCCATCCCTGACTAACAAAAAAATATCACAAGAGCTTTAGTAGGCAAATCTGAACACAGTGGTAAGGCGATCTTACATAGAAAATAGCGCATAGAAGTACAACATCTGCACTCATTTACTAGTAAAGCTAAAATGTTGGATACCACTAAAATTATACTTATATAGTTAGATATATTAAATACCTACTGGGAGAAAGGGTCAGTCAAGCTTGTATTTGAATTCATATTCATCATTCAGAATTTGTTCACTCGCAGTAAATCCGTACCCATGAGTCCCAGGACTATCAGCTGATCCACCATTATTGTGATAGTTGCCACTTCCATCAACCCATATCTCTGGCTTGCCAGTACTCGTATCAATATATTGGTCGCACCAGGCCAAAATAGTCCCATCATGAGAAAGGAACTCGTCCTTGTTATAGCGCAGATACGTCTGAGGATCCAGAATGCCACTGTATCTGTAAGGCTGATCTGACCCTGCGTTGTAATTCCCGTATTCGCCAATCTGAGGGAGTGCTCCAACACTAGTGATTGCATCCAAAGCCTTCTTTACCTTGCCCTGGGAGCTCTTATCATAAACATGTATACTGCCAATAATCCGGTCTGAGCCATATTTTCCATTGCTTTGCGTGATCTTGCTGAAGTACTCGTCCTTAAACAAGGTTTGGTCCCCAGTCGTAAGGCCACCACCCCAAGCGTAATCCTCAATGGCAATAAAGCCTTCAAAGTCTTGGTCTCGCACAATTTTAACGAGATCGGCTTGCTGCTGTACCCAGTCGTCATCAAGAGGGTCAGCACCGCTACTAGCTTCGTTGACAGTATCGATGATAAAGTTCGTACCCCCAAAAATATTTGACATCTCTTTGAGAACTTGCTTAAGTTGTTCCAGCTCGTCTGGGTTTAGTCTTCTTCCTGTTGCAGATCGCGGGTTTAATTGAATAGCTACCCCGTGCTTTAAGCCTTCCTCACTGGCAGCAGTGAATATAGTCGTCACCAGCGATCGGTAATTCTGCCAGAACTCGACGGGGAACCCGATTCGCACAATACCGCCACCAGCTTCATTAGTTTCACGTACTAATTTCTTTATCTGCTCCGAAAGCTTGTTGGAGTTCGTATTTGGCGCATTAATCTCGATATGCGCACCAAAGCTACCACCGCCCTCCGCTGCTAGCAGCACGTTAGTGCCACCATGATTGCGATTCCATCCGGGATATGCATCTTCCAGGGATGTGGGACTACTGGCTTCACGCCTCTGCTCTTGGGGTATAGGAGATGCGAGAACACACGCAGCAAAAAACGCGCTGATCAATGTTGCAATTGTTCTTATAGCAACCATCTATTGTTAGTTTTTTGTTAATCCATGAGATCAGAGGTCGTATTTATACTTGCTGGCTTATTCAATCAATGATAGTTCTCTGCATTCGTATTATTCCTTACATGAGATCCGAGATAGAAGGTATAGCATTTCGATACAGCACTTCGATCTATAGCCGCACACCATAGAGTGGATTTTACCTACGCTACACAAGGTCTTGGTGTCATGTTTCCATATCAAAATGCCCTGAAATAGTCTGTTGTGTTGATCTACTGCTGATATCCCTATGCTCTGAAACTGGAAGATCACACCTAACCCGGAAGGTACTTTTGTCGAAAGCACATCAGATTAGCTATGAAATATCGTTACAAATATGCAAAAATAAAAAGTAGGGATTTTATGCCACGGTATAGTACGCAGCGAGTGCTGTTACACTTGAATCGGGCTTGCATTGCGGTTAACACTTCGTGCGCTTGACCCGTACCCTACGACTTACGGTTTGGATCACGTAATCACCGCAGGTATTTGGAAATAAGCTATTGTCTCTAGATAGAGAAATTGCAGCGACGAGAGAGAAACAAAAAAGCCTAGAGGAAGCACAGCAGCCTCCTCATGCAATTGTGACTGGTTGGAAAGATTTAGCTGACTGCCCAGCATTCGGCATGATGTTTGTTGCCGGCGGATTTTACCTACCCTAACATCCAGGTACCTACAGCATCAGTTGGGCTTCACGTGGAATTATGAAGAGAAAATCATAGTATCCTTTTCCCTCAGGTTGCATATCTTTGATTATTTCTATAATAGACTGCTTAGTGCGTAAGATAAAAAATGCCACGAAGAATATAAAAAAACCCCAAGATGCTGCTCAATTACTGACGATACCTCCAAATAAGGATACCCGCGCCGATGACAGGCATGAGAAAGAACACGAAATTCGAAGAACTTTTGGTTCTACATAATTTGGGGTCGTCTAAAAAGGGATTCTCTAAGAGTTTGCAGCATCATTATAATCAGTCGCTACTCCTTCAATGCTGCTGTTATAGGGAAAGTCGTAAAAAATTCATAGTCTCTAATCATAATATTGAAATTGTGTTGGGGTATGTACATTCATCAATCAATTATATATCGGCCTGCCAGAGGATTCCTGCGGAGGATGGCTATGATGCAGGCATGCCACCCCACATCTCATCTACCCTACCTGCGACTCAAAGGGTACCGTGGTGCTCCACTAAAGTTTTTCAAACGCCAGGCTCTTCCGACGTCAGGTTATACTATTTAGCCAACTAAGTGGCCACGAACCCCAACAATTCTGTCTAAAGATAACTTGCGCGACGTGATCCGACAGATTAATATCAGCTAGATACTTGTGTGAGATAATAACTTAGTAATAATAACCAATTATAAAAGATATACACGGCCACCCTTTTTGTAAAGTTGGTTAGACAGTACAAAAAGGACCGAAATTGGACGAAACGCGTTCAACATTCTAGATGGTCCCAAACAAGCCACACAGCAGGTGCAACAACAGATGCTTATTATATACCATCACAATTGGAACCCACCTTGCTACCAGTGGCACTAAATATGACCATGAAAATTGCAATAATTGGCAGTTCCTGGTAGAGATATCTTATAATATGCTTGCAGAGACTTAGAGATGTTTAGCCAAGCCAGGGCTGGTGCCAGACACTACAAATACTTTGTTAGACTTTGGTTGAAGTCCGGTTGGCTATCTTGCATCGTCCAACCAGTCTCAGGCTGCAGATTGGATTGACTGGATTGAACAAGCAATTATAGCGAAGGTAATTGGAAGTGAATCGGGTGGATGTCTTGTTCGTAGTATTGGAATATCTAGCTTCTTAGGCCACTTCAGATGTGCTGAACCAGCGAAGCTCATGACTTCTTTCACTGAAAAGTATTCTATTCAAGCAATTGCGATCTCTTAATCACTGTTGCTGAGAACCCTCTGGGTGGTGCAAGGAATATTTTTTACGCAGTTTAGTGTCACATCCATAGAATGGATCCCTTATCGAAACACCATATTTAGGTGCTGTCATTATGTCACCAGAATAGCTTTGGGCCCGATTTCCTTTGAGACTTATCCTACTACCAGCCTTTTGATCAGCTTTGGTCAATATTTCACGACTTGGACTGTTTTCTTGCCGACAAACTAGCCCTTCGGACTTATCCTACCCCAGCCCTGCTCCCTACATGCGGTGTACGAGATGACTTCGTTCGCTGCTAGCCGCACTATAAAGTGAGATGCAATGCAAAATATAAAGAAAAACGTGGCTCTCAGAAGGATACTGCATACCTTAAGGATTCTATTCTTCGACCCTGAGATAAGGTAGATCTTATTTGGGCAAGGTGACATCCTTCAAACCTAACCTGATTACGGCGTGCAATGCTTATATGAAACTGTAAAAGAAGCAAAAGCACAAGGAGGAGACTCTTTTAGAGCTTAGTTGTGTTGCATATGCTACCACATAACAGTTTGGCTTGTCGAGACAGTGGTATGTCCACATCTTAGCCGTCGATTTCCTGCGGAATTTCCCTAAGTGTCTTATGCTTTGCATAATGCAGACAAGCACTATGACGGGCAAGGGTATTACTTTTGCCGGACGTAGCATCACTGATATAAATGTGGGAGATTATCTGCATCTGGCCACCACGTGCAACTACTAACCAATGGTCAGCCTTTCCACCTGCTTTGCTACCTTGGTCCTTGCCAGCGGGGCTCCTGTCCTTGAGGCCCGTGACGGCCATGGCCCCATCGCGGACCAAATGCTGTCTTTGTACCTTCCTGAGGACGTACTTGATGCGTTGTACGAGTATTCACCTCTCAATACCCTACTTAGTGCTATAGCCAAGCCTTCTGCACAGACTTCGGCTCCCGCTTTTTACAACCTTCTCACTGACAAGAATGCCCACGTTGACAACGTTGATGCTAATAGTCAGAACAGTGATCCAAATGCGCCCACAGTGAGAGATTTCATTCGTATAGCAGAAGTTATGGAAAGCACAAGTATCTGGAATGTCCCTGCTCCTCCTAGCGGTATATCAGCGTACAACGTACCTAACAGCCAGGTACAACTCAGCGCGTATGATACAGGCAGTGGCATGAATGCCCGCGTATTCAAGACTGATGGCAAAAACAAACTAATAATTGCTTACTCTGGTTGGAATCCAAACAATCTTCCAACAGATATCGGTGCTTTTCTTTCCGACGAGGGAAGTATAGCAGGCAAGATCTCGGAAGGACAGAAGAATGCAGCGGCATTTGGCCGACTTGTATATCAAATCGCTAAAAACAATGGTTATAGTGCTGAAGATATATATATAACCGGGCATTCACTTGGTGCCTGCCAAGCCGAGTATGCGGCTCAGCAGCTGGGATTTGGCGGGATTGCCTTCGAAGGTACTGGCATTCCTGCTGGTTCGAATCCGGGCAGCAATTTTATAAGCACGGTTAACTATGGTGACGTCTGGGGTAGTTATGCCTCTGATGTTCCGAACAATCCACTTGAAGAGCTCGGAACGCCGCAAAATCTAAACCATTACGGCAAGGTTGTAATGGCTGGGGAAGAGCAACATGCTGAGGAAGTCAAAAATTGGATTAATACAGTATTCGGCAATCCTGTCGCGAAACAAGTTGCTGTATACAAGCCCCTTAGTTTCCTGCTTGCGTTTATCTGGGACCAAATTTCTCAAACTACAATTTCAATTTTTGGTCTCAATATTCCCCTTACGCTTCCTGGTGGCCACGCATCGTATCATCCGATAAACGAGCACTGGATCTCCGAACATGGATACTGCCAATTGACTGCTGGTGCCTGGTACAACAAGCTTGGATGACTAAATTGATAATTACGTCCAATATACTTGGTTTTCCTATGCTTTGCGGCATAATTTGATCTAGAGTACCCTTTTTTTATACAGAAATATACCATTTTAGACAGTTCAGAGTTGCACGTCCCCATTATCTCACAGATAGAAAAACGTTGAACTCATGCCATCTAGAGAAGTTCCGATTAGGCCATTCCAGGAATTTAAGAGCACTTCTGGCATCCTCATGGTAGACTATGTACAATTTTGAATGGCTACACGGAATTTTATTGGGGGTGCAATACTTATGGAGTAATATTTGATCATCTGGAGCTGAATGAAATTTCAATGAGCTCTTTTTCGGTTGGTACCTCGAATTGTAGAATTCGAAAGTTATTTGTAGTGTTGCGGTTAATAAGAAAAACGTGTTGCTGATCTTTCATCTTACGAATCTAAAATCAAGACGTTTGTTTCCCTTATCCCTGGTTTTTTGCAGGTAATTGGCCTTTTCCTCAGGACCCATAGAGTTCCAAACTTTATCTTTCTGGTGATTCTTCCACTGATACCAGTAATTGCTGAGAAGAATTAAAGTCATGGAAAGTAAAGAAATTTCAAGCAGCCTAGTAACACCATGTTGGAGTACTGAAGATAGATGCTCGATATCCCCCCTGAAGACGTTGGCCGCTATTATGCCCCCAGCTTGTGAAAACATATTTACTAGAGCTGTGGAAACAGTTCTCAGACCAACATCTCCAGAGTTGTGTGAACACCATGACACGCTCATAGGTGTAACACTAGGGCCACTTAGTGCAACGAAGAGTATGGTGAAACATCTCCACTTGTACAGTAGGATATCAGGTTTTAATTTTAACAAAACGAGACACGGAATAATCCAAAGCGGAGTAATCAACATGAAGACCGAGTATCTGTTACAACGACTGGTCAACCACGCGATTAGAAGTAACGAGAATATGGCAAGAAGCTGGTTCGGAATCATGAGTAAATTTGTTTCGAAAGTTGAAAATCCTGCAGTTCTGAGGATTATTGGCTGGTAGAGGCCAATCGCTGATGAACTTACGTCGCCCAATACTCTCACAAGATAAATGGGCCACATGTCTACATTCATCACAGAGGACCAGAGGTCTCCTAGAGAGAGTTGCTGGCGATTGTTCATCGATCCCTTGGCAGGATCATCGCGTAAAATGCGATTGACAACGATTTTTTCCTGCCTCCTACTGTACCAACCCTGCGGGCAGAGCCAAGATTTGGTCTGCGAAGGCGATGCTGTCATGAAAAAAAAAGACGCAAGACCAACGAATAGGGTAAGAGAGCCTTCTAATATGAAAATCCACTGCCATCCTGCTAAATTGCCGATATCTTCCATATGGAAAATTGCAAAGGCCATTAAGGAAGTCAGAGCTTGAACCAAGGGATTGGCGATATAGAAGATGCCAAGTCTAAAAGCAAGCTCGGGACCAGTGTAGAAGTAGGACAACCACAAGCTTATGACTGGTATGAACCCACCTTCTAATATGCCTACGATTGCCCTCATACATAGAAAGGATGTGCGGGATCTAATCATACTCTGCAGAATTACTGCCACCGACCATAGCGTCATTTGGAGAGGAATAAAGCGGTCAGGCCCAACCCTCTTGGAAATGATGCTTGATGGCAACTCTGCTGCTAGGAAACAAAACAGATTGATAGTTGTACCGAGATTGTAGTCATCGTTATTGATTCCTATATCGCCAAAAAAGGTTCCTGTGATAGCAGTTTTCATGTTGGTTCGATCAATGTTGAGGCAAACGAATGCGATTAATGCGAATGTAATTGCATGGATATCTGTTTTCCGTACAACTTTTTGTTCCTCCGACAAATCCCATTCCATCTCAGGATCTAATAAATGTAGACCCTCGTATGCTACTGAACCATAAATTGCTTGCCAATACTTTGACAAGGTATCATCAATAAATACATCGGATCGATTCGACCCAGAAGAGTATCTCTGTCTCTGAAGCCGTGGATCACCATTAGACTCATTTCTTATCAAAGAAGTTCGTTCAGATTGTCCGACATTGCGATCCATTCGCTCGCTGGTCAGTCTTTTCGTATTTTTCAAGTTGAGACGTTGAGGTATTGGAGAGATAGAACGTGATAACACGTGACTGATGCGTGATGACAGGTTATCTAGAAATAGCTGATGTAATTCGATGTCCTTTAGCTTCACCTGTGACTTCGCAGCTTCGGTCATTGCGATAGAGTTGAAGAAATATATGTATATACCAAATAGCTGTTTTTTGTGACTGGTTGGAAGTCATCCGGCAGCTAGGAACATAAGAGGATTCTAGAATCGTAGCTACATACGCCATGGTGAAAGATGAAGCTAGGCTCATATGTGTAGTAAAATTAAAGGGGGTAGCAGCATTGATAAGGGTTTCCGTGATCTTCTTTGTTTTTACCTTAATTTCGCTGGTAGATGGTTAATGCGATGATAAAGAGCGCCTTTCTATAGTAACGCATTGCGATGCATGAAGAACCGTGAAATATATAGCCGACGGAAGGATCGAAAGTCGATTGGGCAGCACGAACGACGGATGGGAGCATCGAAAGAGTAGATAATTGCATTTCGAGACGAATGATGACATTTCTAGCCCATATTCATACTGTATTTATGTGATTTCTGGAAAATCAAATCGACCATGGAACAGCGCTGCTATAATTTAAGCCTTTAGGTTTATATAGAGTAATATAGCTTCGAGAAGACAATTATACCATCGCCCATGTTTCATTCCATTAAGTTCTGAGATTCCGATTAGCAACGATATTATTTTTAGATAAAGCGATTATCTTACCAACCAAGGGGCTTCTTTCCGGGTTCCTTTCCGGGTTCCTTTCCGGGTTCCTTTCCGGATTCCTTTCCGGATTCTGGGCTATAGAGATCCAACAATTACACTTCCAATCGACATTCCACCTACAAATTCTAGTTCCGGTGCCTTGATACCGTGATTTTGTACACAGAATCTCACCGGGGTCTCTCGCCCCACCCCTCCTCGGCTGTACCTGTAATTTTAAGACAGCTTAGATAATTTTGAGACATTAGTTTCTATTGCAGCAGCTGATATGGCAAAATTGCATCTGCTTTGCATCCAATGATAGCAGGATCTAGGATGGCAATCAAGTTGTAAGGTGTCTCAATTTGATTGTGGATTGGTTTGACATTGCAAGGTTTCCAGGGGTACGGTGGGCGGGCTAGCCCAACCCTCGGTACCAGCTGAATAATAGTATGAGACTTTTTGGGGGTGTTGGAAACATACAAGATAGCTTATACAGGAATGAACCAATTTTACAGGCTATAAAATTCTAATATCAGTGCAGAGAAACCTACAGAAGCCCTATAAGAGGCGAACCATCATAGATTAGTATATGAAAATTGCTAATTTTGATTATATAACAATATATAGGCCGCTGCTAAACATGACAAATGGTGAAAGTGCAATCCGCGCGAATCCAACCATAGAGATGGGAAGTTGTTGATGAAATGTCATACAAACATTGCGAATTATCCCTCTGGAAGGATGTGAAATGTCTCTGTGGTATTTGGGATCATTCTACATAGTATGGTGCCATATGGTCATGCGAAGATCAGTGCGACATGCATGAGATCGGAATATCATATTCCGAGTTATTGCTCGTTTACAGTCGTGAATAATCATATAAATTAGTGCTTATTCTTTTCTTGTAAGTTATATATTTAACGAAACCTCAACACGAAATCCAAACAATGAAAGTATACGAGTCAATTCAAGCTCTTCCACCTATCCCTAGCTGCTTGAATTCCATAGTTGGACTATTATCAACTACACCATTTGTGCTCAAATATAACAAGTTGGCCTTCATAGATGGAGTAAGCGGTCAAGGAATCACATTCGGCCAGCATAAAAGCCTTATTCCCAGGATAGCTGCCGTATTACATGAAAAATTCGAGATCAGCCAAGGGGATGTGGTGATGCTTGTTGCCAGAAACAACATCTTAACACCAGCCATACATCATGCGACGATGTGGCTGGGTGCTGTTATGGCCCCTGTGCATGCTCAGTACAAGTCGGCAGAGCTTGTCCACCATATAAAGTTGTCAAAGCCTAAGATTCTATTGACTGATGATGTTTCTACTTCCATTGAAGCATGCAAGCTTGCGGAACATAACATAGAGGTTGTCGAATACTCCGACTTGGTGCCACGGCTCCTTAACCTGATTGATAACGATGATGCTAAACAAATTGATCCCGTTCCTGTAGGTCTTGATGCCACTGGTGTTCTGTGTTTCTCATCAGGCACATCAGGGCTGCCGAAGGCCGTTGAGCTGACTCACTATAACCTGCTTCAACATGCATTTCAAATTAGCCAAATTGGGGCTCCTTACACGGGAAATGATGATCTCGTCGTAGGTGCGTTTTTACCACTAAGCCATGCTTATGGACTGTATATTTACCAATGGGGTTCAGTTGTACAGGGCAGGACTGTTGTCCTGTTTAACCGATTTGATTTAGAGGAGATATTGCAAGGATGCTTACATTATGGGGTCGCTATTATTTATACAGTCCCATCTATTCTACTCGTACTTGGTAAGGATCCCTTAGTCGACCTATATCCGAAGTTCAAGGAACAACTCAAATATGTCATATCATCGGCTGGCAGTTTGTCTAGGTCTAGCGGAGAGGTATTGACTAAACGAATACCTGGTGTAAATATTATTCAGGCATATGGACTTTCTGAGACGCTTCTTACGTTTACAGGAGTTGATCGTGATGAGTATGACATAGACACTGTCGGGTGGCTAATCCCGGGCACGCAAGCGCGCCTAGTTAGCCCTGAAACTGGCGATGACGTGCCCTTGGGTGCGTCTGGCGAAATTTGGTTACGCGGACCACAAATCATGAAAGGATATCTAGACAACCCAAAAGCCACCGCTGAAACGAAAACCTCGGAAGGGTGGCTGAAAACTGGGGATGTAGCCGTGACTGATGAGACTGGCCAATTAAAAATTGTTGGTCGCATAAAAGAGCTTATCAAGTCAAAAGGCTATCAGATTGCCCCGGCAGAACTAGAAGGTATCCTTGTCACCCATCCTAACGTAATTGATGCGGCTGTTATCGGGGTTCCAGATTCCACAAAGACTACCGAACTTCCTCGAGCATTCTTGGTTCTCCGGGATAAAGCTGATATCTTTCCCATTATCCAGTGGTTCAACAAAAAAGTGTCACCTCAGAAACGCCTTTCAGGAGGTGGCGTCATCGTGGAAAAGATACCTGTGGGTGCAACAGGTAAGATCTTGCGCAATGTCCTTCGAGAGCTCCAGGTCAAACCAGAAGATGTTCAAGGTAGCAACATAGTCGACTTACAGAATATTAACGTTGGCTACTTGAAGAATCAGGCACGAGGTTCATCTGTGTTGCAATCAGTCATCGACACCGCTATAACTCTCCTAGGTAACCCAGAGAACGCCAGACCAGACTCGAGTTTTAGTGCCCTAGGTGGGGATTCACTGATAGCCTTGCAATATGTGAATATATTGCGTGAAATATTCAATATTTCAGTACCTGTGGCATTGGTCACCAGTCCGACCACGGACCTTCAATCAATTGCAGAACACATCGAACTACATATTGGGGGGTCCAGTACACGGCCGACGTACGAAGATATTCATGTTAATGGCGATAAAGAGGTGCTGGCTTCAGAATTAACACTAGACAGGTTTATGAGTAGTGCCACACTGGCAAACGCTTCCTCCTTACCACCGGCCAATCCGGAACAACCCCGGGTCATTCTGTTAACGGGGGCAACTGGCTTCCTTGGAGGCCAACTTGCCTTGGAATTATTAGAGGAGATGGTGAAAGTAGATGGGAAAGTGATCTGCTTGGTCCGCGCAAAAAGCGAGGCTGAAGCGCGAACTCGATTATACCGCTCTTTTGATAAGGGTAACCATGATTTACTGCAATACTTTAACAGGCTAGCCGATGACCATCTTGAGGTGCTAGCCGGCGATAAATCTGAGGAGAATCTAGGTCTGGACGAATCCACGTGGCAGAGACTCTCGCATGATGTCGACCAGATTGTTGATTCGGCAGCACTCGTCAACCACGTTCTTCCATACTATGAACTTTTCGGTCCCAATGTAGTTGGTACCGCAGAATTGATCCGATTAGCTATTACATCGAAACTCAAGCCATTTACCTACGTTTCCACCATTGCTGTCGGCCAAGGAGTGTCACCTAGCGATTTTATCGAGGACAGCGATGTGCGACAAATGAGTTCGTTGCGGAAGATTGATAGCAGTTATGCAAATGGCTATGGAACCAGTAAGTGGGCAGGTGAAGTATTGCTTAGAGAAGCTCATGACCTATGTGGGCTTCCTGTTTCGGTCTTTCGATCTGGAATGATATTAGCAGGTACAAAGTACTTAGGCCAGATCAATGAAAATGACATGTTCACCAGGATGCTTATGAGCCTGGTCGTGACCGGGATAGCCCCATACTCCTTTTATGAGCTAGATGCTGGCGGTAGGCGCCAACGGGCTCACTATGCTGGACTACCGGTTGATTTTGTCGCAAAATCAATCACTAAATTGGGCTCCTCAAGGGAAGGTTTTGCTACATACCATGTGATGAACTGTCACGATGATGGTATCGGGATGGATGAATATGTTGACTGGTTGACTTCTTCAGGTTACCATATCAAGCGGATTCCAGAGTACTCAGAGTGGTTGCAGCAATTCGAAACCAGCTTAAGAAGCCTTCCAGCCAAGCTGCAAGCTGCATCATTACTGCCCTTGTTACACAATTATCAAAAGCCAGAAGCACCACAATGTGGGTCCACTTATAACAGTGAAGTATTCCGTGAAGCAGTTAAGAAGGCTGAGATTGGGCCAACCAAAGACATCCCCACCATTGATCAGTCATTAATCGCCAAATATATAGTGGAGTTGCAACATCTTAACTTGATATAGGAGACGCATTTTAAGAATAGTCGTATATATTAGCCGAAGCTGATTGGACAATGCAAAAGAGCCGCTTCAAAGCTACTTTTGGTTCCAAGAGCTTATACTAGAGATATAGCTACTGCAAGATCGCTCACAATCCAATTGCCCACCTACATTTCAAATCACTGGAATTTGGCAAGGTTCTCAGGGAAAGACACCTTTTCATCATAAGGTGATAAATGTGGCTGAAAGTACTGCAATTAGAATTGGAAGTTAATATATTCTAAATCCCGCATGAGGCTTTGGTCAATTTATGGTTTTTGCTCTATTAATGACCGAAACGAGGCTATTTTTTCTTTTCATCACGAGAATTGCGTGGGGCTGGCCATATCACACCAACACTTCTCATGCCTTTGATCATGTCCATGTTTGGGTGCTCGGCCACTACATCCCTGTACGAAGGGCTGCCTATCACTGACGACTTAAATTTGTCCATTGTGGCATTTACTTGCTCTTGTAACTCCTTTGGTAGACCGAATTCCTCATATGTTGCATATAAACAATCCATCATGCCATCCCAGTGCTCCTGGGTCAGCCCCATTCCACGGTGTGCTGTCAACATGCTACGTCCTTTATAAATGATCGGTCCACCCCATTCACGGGCAAGAAAATCACTGAAATTCTTATGCTCCTCAAGGAACCGATCCTCACCCATGTGGGCCCATATGTGTTTAATCGATGGATGTACAAATGCTTTCTTGAACGCGGCTGATGAGAAAGCGGATATATTGTCGTAGCCACCTAGCTTTTGGTATAACGAGGCCTCACCTGTTTCCACAGACATTTCCGGCAAGCAAGACACAACAATTCAGAAACCTAAAGTAAAGGTTGCTATCAGCTTATTATTAAGTATAATGATTTATATAACGTGAATCATTGGACTATTAGGATTTGTCAGAAAGCTAGTTCTATATACCAACGTCTTTGCAAGTTAGAGTTGCCGTAGGTAAGATGGTAAATTAAACAACCGGTATTTTCTTTCCGATTTTCAGAGAACTGTGTAATCGAAAAAACTCTTGGACAGTCGCTGATCGAAAGGGTTAAACTAACTTGAAACAAAGATAAGGATGCAGCTGACATAATACAATATCTATACCCTCCTGCAAAGACAACCGTAGAATGGTACATTTCAACTACAAAGCAGCAGTTGTACAGGCGGCACCGGAATTCTTGGACCTTGATGCCTCTGTAAGTAAAGTCATCAGGCTCATTAATGAAGCTGCGTCGGCTGGAGCAAAGCTAATTGTGTTTCCTGAATGCTATATTCCGGGTTATCCATGGTGGATCTGGGTGATGACTCCCGCTGCTGCTATTGAAAAGGGGTTCGTGAGTCGTTACTACGATAATTCCCTTACTTCTGATAGTCTTCACTCCAAGAAGCTACAGGCAGCCATTGCGGAAGCGGGGATTACCGTAGTGCTTGGGCTGACAGAACGTATTGGTAACTCATTGTATATCGCGCAATGGACGATTAGTTCAGAAGGAACAATCGTCAAGCGTCGACGTAAACTGAAAGCGACACATTGTGAACGCTTTGTATTTGGTGAGGGCGACGGCAGTGATATTTCTGTAAAGGAACTACCTGGCATCGGGAAATTGGGGGCTTTGAGTTGCTGGGAACATATACAGCCCCTAGTGAAATATGCAATGTATTCTCAAGAAGAACAAGTACATGCCGCGGCCTGGCCGAGCTTTTCGGTTTATACCAATCTTACATCGTCGCTCAGTACAGATGTCAATACTGCAGTGGCTAGAACGTATGCAATTGAAGGCGGGTGCTTCGTGCTTTCCTCCTGTGCCACAGTTTCTGACAAAATGATCGACGAGCTTTGTGGGGATGATCCTGAAAAGCTGAGGCTTCTTCAAGCAGGAGGAGGGGCTGCGAGAATCTATGGCCCAGATGGTACCGAACTCGCCGAGCCGTTAGCACCCAACGATGAAGGGATTTTGTACGCAGAGGTTAATAGCCGGTTCATTGATATCGCTAAGAGTACTGCTGACCCTATAGGCCACTATTCGCGCCCCGATGTCCTCCGATTAATGTTCAATCCTGAGAAACAGGAAAGAGTTGAGGATTTCACAGAAGAGCCTTAAGTACATTAGTGTACTACGAAACTGAAGAATGACAGTCTAAGTAACCAGTGTAAACCTCATAGGACTTATAAAAATTTTTAAGTGAATCTGAAGGCTAGTTGGACAATTCAAGATAAACCACTTACTACCTGGGACTGGTTAAAAAATGCGACACGACTCGTTGCACTACTCTTTGCCAATTCACATTTATTCTACCTGGAAATAATCAGGACCGTCTTTACTTTGAGGATTGTTCATATATGAGGTGGGTTATCGTGCTCTCTCTTGTTAATTGCTAATCACTTAGTGAAGGATTGCCCAGTGTGGGTTAGTTAATCATGACGAGGTAGCGTATCTTGGCCACTACTCGCGATTGGCGTTGAGGTATCATCCTTAAGTGTACTTGTCTTATTATTGAAATTTATACAGCACTATCAGACTATCTTCAATGCTCATAGAGACTTTCGTCATATCTGGTGTCGTGCGGCACAGATCCGTAACCAGCCGGCTAAATGGCCACTAGACTGTTCATGACCCAATCTGATACTTATTCTGATATCCAAACAAGCTAGCTTGCAATATGACGGGGTCTCATATTGTAAACTTACTATGATCTCAGCCAACATAGATACTAACTGTAAATTCAGGCTTTTTTTTATTGGATTTTTCTCTGACAATCTGGGTTGACGTGTAGGGGTGTGGGCTACCTTGCATTGTCGAACCAGTGTCCGGTAGTAAATAGAAACGTAATTTCATCGCCAGTGTGTATTATACCTTACCAAATCCAAAGAGCGGCATCTAGAAGTAATCTACCGGGTGAATGCGAAATGCATGTGAGATAAATATTTGCCCTTGCCTTTTAATCTTCGTTATGCTTTATTGCTTAGCCTCATATCAAACAGGCATTTTATTACAGCAAACATTTTTTTTGAAGTATTAGACTGACTATACTGCCATACAACGAATTACCGACAATACTCGAGACAGTATGCCAGGTCTCCTGGCATAATATCATATAATAGTAAATTCAAAAGCCGAATGCTCGCTGTCCTGCTGGTGCTACGTTTTTTTAGCTCAACCGGTGTAATGACTAAAGATGATAGATACAATAACACTAAAAATAATTGCCATACTAGCGCTAAACATAGATATTCATTATCTTATCTTCTAAGTTTTGCCGACAACTCAAGTAAGGCATTCCCATCATAAGGTCACTTGCGCTTCCTTGTCTGCCGTCCCGTAATGATCGCAATTTATTTTCTTCGCTTTTGGAATCACCCTGCTAAATATTAAGTTCCGGAATATTGTCACCAAATCAGTTATCATATGCCATACATATCTCGATCATATATCTCAGTTAACTTTTAATTGATGGAAATTTTCGGTATTTATTTATTATAACCCACTATTTTTTACTTGATTAGGCCGGAAACACCTTGATTTTAAGCTCTGAAGAACCTGTAACGTTACTAGGCAGGAGAATCCACGAGCCGCTACCGAAGTCCAATCCATAGAACGTCTCAGATCCATCCACCGTGAGATAGCCGTCTTTATCTATGACAGGAATACCTGGTCTATCCTGGCTCAGGAGAACATCACCACCATGTTCTCCCATGTAGGCGGTCATATTGTACCTCTCCCCACCAGTGGAGATACTGTAGATAGAGGAATCGGCATCAGAGCGGGTGAACGTATTATGGTCATTAACAACGAATACCATATTTGTGCCCGCACCCACATGAGTCCCAGCAAGTCCCATTGCACTGAGGCCTTGGGCGCTTGATTCTGTGATGAGAGACACAGTTTCGTCTGCGAGGGAGAGGCCCAAGAGAGCCAAGGAAGAAATAAGACTGAACTTCATGAATAGAATTGTGTTGAGAAATTCTCGAAAACTAGCTGTTTTATACTTGTCGTAGTGCGGACAAATTTCTTATCTTGGGTTGGGGTATTATTCCCGGGGGAAGAGAAGGCAGACACTACTATTCCTGTAAGACACTAAAACGAACCAAAATCCTGGCATTAATGACCTTAAAACCTTTTTCTGGTGGATTCTATTGAAAATTAGGTTTTCGCAGCTCTTACAGTCCCTCTGTTCTTGGAGTCGCTTCTCAGCAGTCTGTGACATCATCTCGCGTATAATGTAATGCGGTGTAGGTCGGGCTATTTTTAGTTCTATTTTTAAACCAGTCCACTCGGAATTCCAGGGACCTGGCATAGAAAGAATCAAGACATGGAATCTACTAATTGAGGAGGATGGATGTCACTTATACATTCTTCGACTGTCAATAAATGCCTAGTCTCGTCTGCATTCGTTAAAGAGGTCTTTCCATGGCTAGGTCTGATATTTTGGATTTACCTATACCGAAATACCGTTATTTTTTACAATCCAATTACTGTTGGTACCTATTAGCACTTACTTACGTTGCATAAAGAAACCTGGGATTAAGGTCGCCTGCCATTACCTTATCCTCGAAACTCAGTCTCTCCCAATTAGAGTCTTCTTTTCCATCCCGTCTGCGTTTGTTAACGCAGATTATCCCTAAAAAATAAACTGTGCACGTTACGAGAGAAAATACCATAAGAGCCAAACAAGTCCATATACCTCGTGAATAGTTGGGCGCATCCTGAGGTCGAAAAATGAATGATGATACGATGCCTCCTATATTTGCGAACCCCACAATCCAAGCAGAGCTTACTAACTTTCGATAATGTCCAGCGAAGTTCATACTCGTCCAGCAAACTATGATTGACATAAGACTGATTGCTCCAAGTATAATAAGGAAGCAAGCAACATACCTTGGGTGACTATTGGCAGGATTTCCATTTGAGTCAACGGCATCGAATCCCAGAAGCAAGGAGAAACCTGCAATAGAAATCAGCCCAGTAAAGATGGTAAAGAGGTAGCGATGTTGTAGGAAATCTGAAAGAGCACCAATAATAATGGCACCGCCAAAGCTTGTCAACCATGGGTATATGGAGTAAGCCTGTACACTTACAGGATCGTCTTGCAACGTTTTGATGATGCTTGTTGCAAAATATGCGTAACTGTACGACCCAACAATCACTCCGAAGTACATTGCACCCCCAACGAATACTTTCCAGTCTTTGAAAACAGAAAGAATATCTCTAAGGGTTACTTTCGCATTAGCCAAAGATTTGCCTTGATCTAGCTGGTGCTTACGAATTTGGTATTTCCGCTCGTTCTCTGTCAGAAATTTCGCATCCTCAGGAAAGTCAGCTATGAGGAAGAATAAGATCATGCCACAAGCACAGGTGATCGCACCTTCAATGATGAAGATCCAAAGCCAGCCTGCTATTCTCTGCTTTCCATCCAGCGTGTTCATGCCATATGCAATTAGTCCGGCGAAAGCTCCAGCTAGAGATGTCGAGCCATAGAAAAAACAAAATCGCTTGAGTGCCTCTCTTCGGAGAAGCCATCCTCCTAGAAGATAGAAACAACCAGAGAGCATCCCAGCCTCGAATAAACCGAGAAGGGTTCGTGTCGTATAAAGGGCACATTTCGAAGTCACAAACCCCTGGCCAATCGTGATTCCACCAAAGCATATGATACACAAAGAGAGCCATACGTGAGGCTTCAAGAGCTTAAGCAGGTAATTTGCTGGGACCTCAAAAACAACATATGGACAGTAAAATAAGGCCAGCGCAACATTGAGTCGATTTCCTTCAAGGTTAGCCCCTCTCATATATTTTCCACCTGGCTGAGGTCCCGAAGAGATACATACGTTTTGGCATTACTGATATTAACGCGATCAATGAAGCTCAAAAAGTACAGAAGACAAATAGGCAGCACGATCCAACAGTCGATCTTTAGTTGAAGCTTCCAGGGAGTTATTTCATATTCTTTTGCTAATTCTTGAACAGTCTTATCAGTTTCCACCGTATTTTGAAACCTAAAGTTTTCCTCTTCTGTAGATTTAGTGGTAATATGCAAGTTGGATTCTGTGCTGGGGGGCGAGATCTTTCTTCTACTATCCATATGTCAATAGAAGGGATGTAAGACCAATCGTAGCCTGAATATATTAATAACCCGATATTACCACCAGTTATTTACAGTAATGGAAAAATCAAGGTCCCATTGGGTCATGTCTTACGTTAAGATCGTCTTCATCGATGGCGCTCGGAATTTTATTTAGGAGAATCCATAAATATCCCCGTTTTGCAAGTAACTGACACCAGATATAAACTGTTCTTTTATACGAGTCCGGAAATATAGATAGTCTTGATCTAAGGCTCGCAATTGGGGCCATGGCTACCTTGAAGTGACTAGGGGTGAAGTTGAGCGCATGTTATGTAATATCATGATTCACACATCATTGGAGTTAGCAAGCCGCTATAGCAGGTATTAGAAGCAATTTATATAATTCTTGTTCGGGGATATCACTGATCTTAGACTGTTAAAAGAAACGAAGTCGTCACTTTAGTGACCTGTCAAAACATATGTCAAAAGATCAGATAGAAGCTCCAGCTAAGACTGAGCCACTAGCTTATTGATATCGACAATGATTCACACTAAGCGAGATTTTCGTGGGCAAGATGCATTGGTCAGTGGACGCCATGTCGCCTACCAGGAAGACTAACCACATTGCAAGACAATCCATATTTGCAGATATACCATCGTGTTTATACTAAGAAATCTTCGGACTAGTACCTTTCTGAATTTATACCAGTAGACCGTGCCAAATCAATGATTTCACGTGGGAGTTCACTGGTTTAAACCTTATCCAAAAATATTCCGAAATTTTCATAAGAGGGTCTCCGGGTATCTCGAAATCAAAGTGAAATGAAACACACAGCTACATAGCGGTAAATAAAACATTCTGCTACCCACACGTGGTTCCACAAGGCAAGATACTGATACCTGACTTTATGGCACCCCCGGTCATACTACCCTTTCCCTGGAAACTGTGCGAGGCACTGCTATCAAATTTCGCAGATAGCAGTGTAACTGTAACATAGTAAGCATACTAACAGAAATTCGTTATTTCCGTCAACAATATAGCAGACGGTAAGCTTCCCAGATGTCCGACACGTGCGAAAGAGATTATACATGTGCGGAGCCGGAGTTAGGAAGAGGAGCGGAGGAAAAAGTCACCACGAATGTGACGAATTCTAAAATAGATACACTCCACTTAGTTCAACATGCGGAAAATGCTGATCAAGCAATGAAATATGCACATAACAGTCATGAGTTCGACCAGGTTGGCAGGGACATAGAACGGAAATTAAAGCGAAAAACTGACTTGTTTGTGATGCCTCTGCTTATTATTATATATGCATTACAGTTTGCAGATAAGGTATCAAACGGAGGAGCTTCAGTAATGGGCCTGCGCTCGGATCTAAACATGAAGGGAAACATGTATTCATGGGTTGGGGTAAGTTTTTATCTCGGCGAGATTGTGGGACTCATCTTTGTTTGGTCTCTTATCCAGAAATTCCCAGCTGCAAAGTTAACAGCAACCATGATTACTGCGTGGGGAGTAATCATGGCCTGCTCTGCTGCCAGCCAAAATTACGCCGGATATATCGCATGCCGCGTTTTACTTGGAATGGTAGAGGGAGTTGTGACGCCAGCCTTCTCTTTAATCACAACACAGTGGTATCGTCGAGATGCTGGTGAACAGTTTTCACGCACAAACTTTTGGTTTGGAGCCAATGGTATCGGCTTAATTATTGGCACATCCCTGGCTTATGGTTTCTACATACGCGATTCGTCTACCATAGCCGGATGGCGTGGTCTTTTCATCTGTCTTGGCTGCATGACAATTGTTTTTGGGATCGTGTTTTTTGTTCATATCCCCGATGACCCTTTAAAAGCGTGGTTTCTAACTGACGATGAAAAAATGTGGCAAGTTGAACGTATCCGTCGCAACAATAAGGGATTTGGTAGCCATCATATTAAATCATATCAAATCAGAGAATGTCTCAAAGATTTACGTTGGTATCTGTATATGGCAATAATGTTTTTGGGCTGTATACCTATCGGAGGACTGACCAACTTTGGCACTATCATCCTTGGGGGTATCATTAAGGGAAATGCTGTACCAGTAATAGAAGGGGACCCCAGAATGAACGATATTTCAGCTCGTTCCCTACTCATGCAGTTGCCACAGGGCGGTACATCGTTTGTTGGGTGTGTACTGGTTGGTGTGGCCTCTTCATATATTCTTAAAAATTACAGAACACTTTACGGAGTATTTATCGGCATGATCAATATATTAGCGTTCTGTTTTCTTGCATGGGGATTCAATTCGGGTAGCAGGCTTTTTGGTCTCTACACTTGTGTATGGAGTAGTACTGCTTTGCTTATCGTAAATCTCTCGTGTATTCAATCAAATATGGGAGGGACAACAAAGACTCTAGTGGCAACAGCTAGCTGCATGCAGTTTTACTGCTGTGGTAACGCTCTAGGTTCAAGCGACGCTCTTTTTAAGCCGTCCGAAGAACCAGATTATCATACAGCCAAGGTAACCATGGCAGCATGTGCTTGCATTCAGACATTCCTCATAGCAAGTCTTTATGTAGTGTACCTGGTTGAAAACAAATTGCGTGACCGAAAAAATGAAAAACTTCCACCAGGCATTGATCATCCTGAATTTGCTGATCTCACAGACATGGAAAACCCCGAATTCAGATACGTTTATTAGATTAGATTTCGTTGGCTCTAGCATATAACCATTGACATATTACTCAACATGTTAGATAGAGGTAAATTTTGCAAAGATAGCCCACTTTTAGCTTTATATATTCCGCTTATATCAAAAAGCTTGGAAATTTTGTGGGGTCATTTCATCGTGTGTGCGGATTAGTAATGTTAAGTTCATGTTAAGTCTGGTCGGCAGTTATCTATGTATATCCCTTAGCCCATAGCAATCGTTAGCCCATGTCCTGTATAGCATTACACTGCTCGAGAAATAAAGTTATAAGGTCATAAGTTAGAGATTGATGAATTTAAGATATTTTTGTTTCATTTTTTATAAGAATACTCAGACACGAAGTAATCAAAGCTATAATAACAATGAAGGCGACAATTATTGAGATCCTTGCTGCAGGATATAGTCCACATAGAAGTGCCTTTTGGGTTGAAAAGTATCTCAAGGTCCCAATAATAGAGAATATTAGCCCAATGACAATAAATAAGATTCCGATGATCTGCCCAGCCCTCTGGAATTCCCCCATACGTCCCACATGGCCATTTAGTTGAAAAAGTTGGGTAACGACGACACCTGCACTGACTGCAGTAAGACCTGTTCTCATCCAAGCAAGAAATGTCCTCTCATTGGCAAGATGGTCTCGAGCAACACTATTATGGTTTTCCAGGTAAAGCTCTAGCTCGAGCCCCTTCATGAAGGTTAGTAACACATCGACATCCATGTCAAAATTGTCCATAGACGTTACTATTATTAGACCCTGGCTATTATAATTATAAGGGCAATGTATGACCCAATCGTAAATGCCGAATTAATGGCGACTAAACGGCCACCGGTGATAAATTTCTTGAAGCTTGAAGCCTCAAATTCGCGTTCAACACGAAAGGAGTGATATAAAGCAAAGCAAATATTTAATATAGCATGTATTGTGAGTACAAGGGCAACCGGTACATACTCCTTTGCGAAGAGTCTCAGAATGAGGAGCGCCAACGAGATTTCCGAGAAAAAAGCGCGAGCATACGTTCCCTCAAATGTTCTATAAGACGCTCGAATATCTTGGCGAACGCTTTTTGGCAACACGCCGATTTCTGAAGGCATTAAGAGGGAAAGCTTACATACCTTAGATGTAACATTTCTCTATAGCTAAGAGGATTATTACTAATATTCTCCCTTGGATTTCTTTTGTGTGTTTAGTTTTGTCGTGCTCATAGAATTTGGATACTTCCAGTATTCAAATTATTGTAATTGAGAATAATATAGCTGTTTCATCGATGTTATCGCAGTTAGTGCGGAGATTGGAGCCGCAATCAGTCCGGAGAGGCCCATGTAGATACACACTCACTCACTGAGGCGCGTATGATTGTTGCCACAGCTCAACTCAAATAGTTACTGTGGCAGTCGATATACAGCCAACAGAATAATGTAGGAAGGAATAACATAAATCAACTTCTTGCTCATTTTTGCCCCGCCTCTCATCAGGCTTTGGACAAATTTGCGTAGCCCATATATGGCTATCTTGCACTGTCCACATGTATATATAATTTATCAAGACTAATATACAGTATCAAAGGTACGCTCCCCAAGTACGTGGTGCCGTGGGCTATCTTGCATTGTCCACCAGATATTGATCATCCTGAATTTCCACAGACATGGAAAACCCCGAATTCAGATACGGCTATTAGATAAGATTTCGTTGGCTCTAGCACATAATCATTGAGATGTTACTCAACATGTTAGACAGAGGTGAAATTTGCAAATGTTTAGCTTTCTATATCTCGCTTACATCACAATGCTTGGAAATTTTGTAGGGTCATTTCATCGTGTGAGCGGATAAGTAATGTTGAGTTCGTTAAGTCTGGTCGGCAGTTATCTATGCATATCCCTTAACCCATATCAATCGTTAGCCCATGTCCTGTATAACATTACATTGCTTGAGCAACAAATGCAACATAGCCCACTTCACTAACTGAGACTGCTTGGACATTGCAAGATAGTCCACTGGCCAGCAAAATTCACACGTTAAATGTTCAAACTGTCAGTATTAAAAAAAACAATGCTGGTTGGATATATCCACGAATGCAACGCTGGCACAAACAGTAGCAATGTGTCAACGGAGAGCCGCCGCATTTTTGGAATTCGTATAAGTACAAGTTAACCCAAGAAGTTGATTACAAGCATAGCGTGCGCCGAGGTGGAGATGTATTTACCCCACACAAGATAGTTTGTTATCGCGTGAATAACATCGCATGTATTGATTAATTTATCTCGAAGTTACCAGTCTCTATCGCTACTCGTTGAACAAGGATATATTTATAATCCCGGAGAAGAATTCTAACATTACGTTGCCAAAATTCGAAGTATAAGAGCATCAATGTAATTGCTAAGAATAAAAACGATCTAGAGATAATATTGAAAAAAAGCAATTCGAAGAATACTAGTTAGCGGTTGCAATTGCCAAAAATTAGGAGGTATAAGCTCCGGTTTACTTCATACTACCCCATGATTGTGGTTGAGATAACACTAAAGATAAATCATAATTATAGATCCAACTTTACATATTATCACAGACAAAGCAGTTACATAGCACATAACTTGAACCTCGCCGATTCTCTGGGGCAGAAAATCAATACTGAACCGCATAGAACACGCTGCGTCTCCGCCACGTTTTCGAACGCTTTCAACCATCCGGGACTATCAAGAAATCGTGCCTTAGATGCGAGGGAAAGGATAAAATAGCGTAGAATTAATTATGGTGAGGCATGGAAAGTCTTGTCGAGGTGCTGCTGGCAGAACTTACTTTAGCGATAAATGCGGTTAGGTTCAAGTGGGGCTACACAAGGCTTAAAGCGCGTAGACAAATTGAGGGTTTATGTCTCCAGCGAGTGCCTTCTGATCATCGCTCAATTTGTCCCAGTCGTCATTTTCCGCACCCGTACTCCGGCGTTTGTTAACAAGATATACTCCAAAGAAATAAACAGTAGTCGCTGCGAGAGAAAATAACATCAGTGCAAGACAAGTCCAAGCTCCCCGTGAATATTTCGGAGCATCTTGAGTCGTAAAAATGAAAGCTGAGACAATTCCACCGATATTTCCAAACCCAACAATCCAAGCAGAGCCCACCATCTTACGATGGTGACCAGCTAGGTTCATAATCGTCCAGCAAATCATAATTGGCATGAAACTGTATGTTCCAAGGGTCACCAAGAAGCATCCGGCATATCGAGCGTTTACATTCGTGGGGTTCCCGTCAGAATCGACAGGGTTAATGCCGATAAGCATGGCAAACCCAGCAATGCATATGATGCATGTAAGGATGGTAAACAGAAAGCGGTGCCTTAAATAGTCAGATATAACCCCAAAGATAATACTACCTCCGAAGCTCACGAGCCAGGGATAAATAGAATATACTTGAACGGAAACTGGGTCCTGGTGCATAGTCTGAATAATAGATGTTGCAAAATACGCATAGCTGTATGCTGCCACGACAGATCCAAAGTACATAACAGCCGCAGCATGTACCTTCCAGTCCTTCAAAACTGACAACATATCTGAAAGAGTGACATCTCGACGAGCCAACGAACGACCCTGATCTAGTTGCAGCTTGTGGACCTGGTAAGCGCGTTCATTTTCAGATAAGAACTTTGCATCTTCCGGAAAATCTGCTATCAAGAAGAACAGTATAATTCCGCAAGCACACGTAATAGCACCCTCGACGATGAAAATCCATCTCCATCCAGCTATCGATTGTTTTCCTTCCAATGTATTCATTCCATATGCAATTAGCCCCGCAAAAGCGCCCGCCAAGGAAGTTGATGCAAAGAAGAAGCAATAACGTTTAAGAGCCTCATCTCGCCGAAGCCAGCCTCCCAGAAGATAAAAGCATCCGGGGAACATTCCAGACTCGAGAAGTCCTAGCAATACTCGGGTGGTATAAAGACCGCCCTTGGAAGTAACGAAACCTTGGGCAATTGTGACTGCTCCGAAACATATGATGCACAGGGAAAGCCAGACATGTGGTTTCAGTTTCTTGAGCAACCAATTTGCTGGGATTTCAAAAACAACATATGGACAGAAAAACAGCGCTAGAGCAACATTAAATTGATTTCCTTCAAGGTTCGCACCTCCCATATATCGCCCTCTTGGATCAGGCCCACTATTCAAGCCATAGGTCTTTGCATTACTGATATTAACACGGTCGATGAAGCTAAGTAAATATAAGAGACAGATGGGGAGAAAAATCCAGCAATCTACCTTCAGCTGAAGCTTCCATGGTGTCACCTCATAATCCTTTTGCAGTTTTCGAAGAGTATCGTCTACTTCAGTTTTACTGGGTAGTCTGAAACTATCTCCATCGTTCATTTCGCTAGCATCACTTGGTTGCGTCTCCATAGGTTCCACTTTTCCCTTCTGAGGGCTAGACGACATTGCGAGAGACTAAAATTACCCCAACCCTATGGTTACGGGAATAGATAAACCATGCAGTAATCTCTGATTTCGGGAATATTTAGCACAGTTATCATCCCTGGAGTAAAGACATCGTACCTAGCCGTACCAATCATTATCCTCATTAATAAATTTTACTATAAAGAAGTATCAATTAGGCGCTAGTGCAACAAATCCTATAAGTTGCAGATCCCCCCCCCGGCGCGATCAACAGGGAAAATCATCAGAGAATCATGAATCTTTCGTATCGTTGCATGATTTTAGTAAAAGTATATCTGCAAAAGCACGCATTTTCTTGAAAGATTGAGTGCCTAGAAGATAATGGTCAATACAAGCTGGCAGCCCCTCAATGTTAAAATCATCAAACCTCGGCAGACATATTTCAATCTTCAAGAATAGAAACCATATAATCCATCTTTATACAGCTTTGGTTCCAGTAAGAAGTACTTCGAATATATTCATAGTATTGAGCATGAAAACAAACCGTGGTAAGTGATTGGACCTCCACATTATGGGCTGCACACAGATAGCCAAATTCGTATGCAGGTTACTTAACTAAACATATCCCTTCAATGCCATCGGCCACTACATTTGGTAAAATTACGCCTCAAGGCCTAAGAGCACCTAGTTCTGCGATGAAATACTTCTCTCCGTTGACCATATAACTGCTGAGAATAGCGACAAGTTAAAAATAGTCAAACAGGTAAGCCGTTCCAATCGTGATTGAACTAAATCCCTTGAGAATTCTCCATCGATAGTACTTTTTTTTCCGTTTCGGGTGATATGGAAGTGTATCAAGTAGATTAATAGCCTTATGCATCGAGTATGTCCCTATATGAAAATACAATAAACTTTTCCTGCAAACGCGATCCACAAACCCCTGCCTGCGAATTCACATATTCAGAGTTCACTATATAGTGAAATTTCCATGATTAGACGACTACAGGTCTTAGCTTGCTGCTTCGGCTCTTATCTATGATGATATGGATGTTAGCTTGTCCACCGAGTCTAATTGTGGGTAGCAGTCTGAGCACTCCCCTAATAACTCCTATTTTCCATGCCAAAAGCTCAAAAACCTTGTAGTTTTTGTATTCGACAAGATTTACTCACCACAGGTACTTATATCGACTTTCTTGATAGCCACTGAACTAGCTTGCCCTGCTTATAATATTAAAAGTCGTTAGGAGTGGGATATCTTGCAAGATAGCTTAGATGAGATGGGTAAAAAGCCGTTTCGGTCAGGCGGTGGGCAATAAGCGGGGTTGCATACCCTAACCTCGCGGTATGGATTTCGTCAAGCCGCAAAACTAAAAAGCTATTGGATTTAGTTAAAAAAAAAGCATAGATAACCACTGGAAAGTTTGAAATCCTATCTGGATTCCGCAATGTTTGTCTCTACGGCGACTACCGATCCAACGGCTCACCCCTCAAATTAGTACGAGATGTCGATCGATGGATCTCCGCACGCCATCATACCCTATAAAAAAGGCTAGAACGTACGCAATATGTTTTATATATATACTACTGTCATTGGAAATGCACCTATCTAGCCTCCTTCTCCTATCGCTTGGCACGACGTTCGCTGCACCCACTGACCCTGAACTGGAGCTGGTAGCACGGGGCGATTCAACAAGATTTCCTTTCCCCTATATTGGTGAATCATTGAAAGATTATGCCGAGCAATTAATCTCTTTTCTCTCGAATACATTCATCGGAAGCGTTGACGCTTTGAGGGCTGTTTCATATATCGCACCAACCCCATCCATTGATTGGAATTGCAACTTCCACAAAGCTTCAATGAAAACAGACGACCTTCCAAACTTCGACAGTGAGTTTTACTCGGTTAGCGGGGTCGACCATGGATCTGTGAAGTGGCTTATTGAGGCTGAGGGTCGGACAGCGGACGATCCCGTCGTCTTCTATGTCCATGGAGGTGGCTATGTCTTTGGATTGTTCCCAATGATGACGGGGGAATGGATCAATATTTGGAAGGATTTCAACGTCGAAAGTGACAGGCTCTCCGTGCTGGCACTTGACTACTGGGTGGCCCCGAAGGAAGGTACGTGGCCTGCGCCCCTGAAGCAAGCGGCTGCCGTATACAATGAGCTGACCAAAACATCCAATAATATTATACTTGCTGGAGATAGTGCAGGCGGGCACTTGGCACTCAGCCTGTTTCGTCATATCAAGCACCCCGTGGATTCGGTGGATGAAATCAGCAAGAAGCCCCAGGGGCTCGTGGCGTGGAGTCCATGGGTAAACATCTTCCCAAACCAGGGAAATGGCACAAGGAATGGAACCTATGTAACCAATGATGGATTGGATCTCTTGAGTGCTAACAGCCTATCGGCTATGGGCGAGCTTTCTGTACCCGATGAGGAGACACGTACCTCATCAACAATGAACATGTGGAAAGACTACATTGACTGGTACGATATTCTACCAGACGACAAAAGTAAGATTTTTGTTTCATATGGCGATCAAGAGGTGTTGAAGGGAGATATTCTCACATGGTTAGACATAGCAAAGCTACCAAACTCAGGTGCTACAATTCACCGCGATCTTGCTGGATGCGAGAAATGCTTGTTCCAATCAGGTACACATGATAATGTGTTATTCAATTTGAAAGAGTCGGGGATTCATAACGGAACTGTCACGTTCCTCACTGACAATTTTGCGTGAGATCGCATATATCTTAACTATAGCACTAATCTTGTTGACAGTTAAGGAATCCATGAATCTCTTCATACTTCTGATTTATAATGGCATATGTCATAGAGCATAGGGTGTGGCTTAATGATAAGGAATTAACCGGTAAACTCGAGACGAGGGCCTTAAAGTGCCTGGAAAATACCGTTTAGGGTTCGTGCATGCAGCGCTTCACTACCTGAGACTGGTTGGACAGTGCAAGTCACTTCACTGGCTAATATAAAGTGATTCAGAAACAGTTTAATTAAATATTTGATACCTAAATGGCCCACAGTCTGCTCAGGTCCTAGAGCTTAAATATGTCACCGTTATGAGTGTGCTTGTTAAAACAAGGTCCATCCGATAATGACTAATTGAACTGGATTTAATATGGGAGTAATGAGTCCATCCAAAGCCAATGGGTAGGAGCACTGAAGCCCACTTCACTACCTGAGGCTGGTTGGAAAATGTAAGATAATAGCGCACTATGGTAACTCTAGCATTCAAAATATTTCATCCAGGTGGAAGGTATTTAAGAATTGATATAGGCGGGAAACTAAGTGTTAAGTTGCGCTTGATTACTTTGCATTCAATGATGCTGATGTATTCGAGGCTAGGTTTCAAATCCTCGAGGATCAGCATTCTTTGAGAACCAATGTTATATGACTAACAGGAGGTGTGTATAAATTTTTGACTTCGACTTCATGATTGTACAACTGGGTTCGGATGTCATTAGTGTATAGTTTCTAGTTCAATGATCTGAAAATTATCCGCGCCAAGATTGAATTGGCTCCAATGGTTTAACTTTGAGTAGTCTAAAAACTTGCTCATGGGGAGAAAATTGTTCATCTGATTATTAATATAGGCTATGCCAAGATATGTCCTTCGCACATTGGTCTTAACCTGGGCTATAGCTCTCACATTGCTAGCATTACTCGCTGGAAATTCATTTTATCAAAATAAAGATTATGAGGGCTACAAGGGCCTTGGAATGCCCACCAGGCCGAGAAGTGCATCTAGCCAATTTGCATCAACCACAAATGACACAATGGGATTTTCTGAGATAGCCTTTATCCGGTTACCTCATAGATATGATCAAGAAGATGTAATGACTTTTCAGGGCATATTAGCAAAGCTTAAGTATAAGTCCTATGATGCTGTTGACAGTCAAGATGTCGAAAAAGACTATCGCGGTCTACCCCCGGCCAGGTCTCAAGATCTAAGTTCATCGGAGCTGGCATGTATTAGATCACATGCTAATGTATGGCAAAAAATGCTACAAAATAATTATTTATCAGTTCTCGTCCTAGAAGGTGATGCGACTTTCGATGTCGATATACGCGATCAAACGTTCCGACTGGCAAGGGCCTTTCAAGATCTTCTGTCCTCCCTGAATTTGATAGTAAATAATACGGATGAGGATCCTTGGAATTGCGAAAGCTGGGATATCTTGAATTTTGGGGCTTGTTTCGAAGGCGGGGAATTTTCGAATCTCTATAGGACATATGATGATCCTGGCACTCCATCTATATTATATGACTATCCAGAGACCAATACCGCCTTTGAGACTAAAGAAGGAGAAAGGATAGTTCGGCGGAGTGGGCGACCAATATGCACGACAGGCTATGGGATTAGCCGTCGCGGCGCACTCAAGATGCTCCTAAGGATGTCACTGGAAAGTTCACGGGCTTTAGATCTCGTAATGGCCCAGGAAAACCTCAAAGGCACTGTTGAGTCTTACACAGTATGGCCCCCATTAATACATCAATGGGAATATAAGGATGGAGTCAATACTCAGAGCTCTGACATTCATAATGTTGACAAGAATGAAGATTATGATCCAAATATATGGAAAGATGTATTTCTGCAAGCGAATGTCTGGCAAGTGAGAAAAGAATATCAACAGTGGCACATGAACAACTGGACACTAGCTCAAATAGGACGAGAATCGGGATTAGCATTCGTCTGATTACATTGTACCTAAAGATATCAATATTTATTCTTGTGTACACATCGCACGCCTGCCTCCTTGTCAATGTTCATCGAATTGAGTCTGTGCACAACCTGGCAAGTACGGAAAGGGCTTAGGTTTATAAGTTCGCTTAAATAATTTGACGCCACGTCTAAATAATCATCAAGATAGAAACGGCTGTGCGATCCAAACAGTCACATGGTAAAAAAATATATTGCCCTAATTCGACATGCCTAAACCCGGAGCAGACTAAAACAAAACCAGTTACTATTCATATTCTGGTCTTATATTAGTCAGTTTATTTAGAGTGGATGTATCAACCGATGGCTATCTTGCGTTGTCTAACATACTAGTGGAGCAGAACTATCGCAAGAGCTATAGCCGTGAACATACCCTTAACCGGTTCCAGTGAATGTCCAGAATTTGCTACCTCAGGAACTGAATTCGAGGGCTGGGCAACACTAGGAGCATTATTCGATTCAATGGCTTGTGAAGCCGATGCGGGTCCACTAGATGATGAGGCCGCTGAGCCTGAAGGCTGAGCAACACTAGGAACATTATTTGATTCAATGGCTTGTGAAGCCGATGCGGGTCCACTAGATGATGAGGCCGCTGAGCCTGAAGGCTGAGCAACACTAGGAACATTATTCGATTCAATGGCTTGTGAAGCCAAAGCTGGTCCAATGGTTAATGTTGGGACCGCTGAGCCAGAAGGCTGATTGCTTAGAGCTTCGGCTACACTACCAGTCTGAGTACAGTCGCAATCCTCTAGGGTGAGGGTGGTAGCTTGCGTAACCGTGTACGTTGTACCGCCATATGCAAACGTAGTAGGACTGGGACAAGGGATAGTGGTATACTTGGTACTCTCAGCTGTTACAGTAGTGCCTTCAAATACATTAGGGGTCTCTACAGTGACCTCGGGAACGGTGTAAGTCCTACCACCACTGGTGATCACCTCATTGGTGCTGATAGTAGTAGGAGCCGTACCAGTGTAGCCAATGGTAGTGGTCACACCCGGAATACCATTGGTGGGGGTCTCGACGGTGACATCTGGAACAGGGTAGATCTTGCTACCGCTAGTCATCACCTCATTTGTGCTGATGGTGGTGGGCGCTGTGCCAGTGTAGCCAATGTTGGTGGTCTCGCCTGGGAAGTTCCCAAGAGGGGTATATGTCATGGATAACGATACATTTTCACTGCGTGAGATGCTGCTACTTCTGATAACTGGTGGGACATTCTGACTAGACTTCATAGTCGGAGTCTCGACGGTGACATCTGGAACGGTGTAGATCTTGCTACCGCTAGTGATCACCTCATTTGTGCTGATAGTGGTGGGCACAGACCCAGTGTAGCCAATGGTGGTAGTCTTACCCGGAATACCATTGGTGGGGGTCTCGACGGTGACATCTGGAACAGTGTAGATTTTACTACCACTATTGATCCCCTCATTTGTACTGATAGTGGTGGGCACAGAACCAGTGTAGCCAATGGTGGTAGTCTTACCCGGAATACCATTGGTGGGGGTCTCGACGGTGACATCTGGAACAGTGTAGATCTTGCTACCGCTAGTGATCACCTCATTTGTGCTGATAGTAGTGGGAGTGGTGCCAGTGTAGCCAATGGAGGTAGTCTCACCTGGAATACCATTGGTAGGGGTTTCGACAGTGACATCTGGAACAGTGTAGATCTTGCTACCGCTAGTAACCACCTCATTTGTGCTGATAGTAGTAGGAGTGGTGCCAGTGTAGCCAATGGAGGTAGTCTCACCTGGAATGCTATTGGTGGGGGTCTCGACGGTGACATCTGGAACAGTGTAGATCTTGCTACCGCTAGTGTTCACCTCATTTGTGCTGAGAGTAGTAGGATAACTACCTGTCCATGCAACCGTAGTGGTCTCACCTGGAATACCATTGGTAGGGGTCTCGACGGTGACATCTGGAACAGTGTAGATCTTGCTACCGCTAGTGATCACCTCATTTGTGCTGATAGTGGTGGGCACAGAACCAGTGTAGCCAATGGTGGTAGTCTTACCCGGAATACCATTGGTGGGGGTCTCGACGGTGACATCTGGAACAGTGTAGATCTTGCTACCGCTAGTGATCACCTCATTTGTGCTGAGAGTAGTAGGATAACTACCTGTCCATGCAACCGTAGTGGTCTCACCTGGAATACCATTGGTAGGGGTCTCGACGGTGACATCTGGAACAGTGTAGATCTTGCTACCGCTAGTGATCACCTCATTTGTGCTGATAGTAGTGGGAGTGGTGCCAGTGTAGCCAATGGAGGTAGTCTCACCGGGAATACCATTGGTAGGGGTTTCGACAGTGACATCTGGAACAGTGTAGATCTTGCTACCGCTAGTGATCACTTCATTTGTGCTGATAGTGGTGGGCACAGACCCAGTGTAGCCAATGGTGGTAGTCTTACCCGGAATACCATTGGTGGGGGTCTCGACGGTGACATCTGGAACAGTGAAGATCTTGCTACCGCTAGTGATCACGTCATTTGTGCTGAGAGTAGTAGGATAACTACCTGTCCATACAACCGTAGTGGTCTCACCTGGAATACCATTGGTGGGGGTCTCGACGGTGACATCTGGAACAGTGTAGATCTTGCTACCGCTAGTGATCACCTCATTTGTGCTGATAGTGGTGGGCACAGAACCAGTGTAGCCAATGGTGGTAGTCTTACCCGGAATACCATTGGTGGGGGTCTCGACGGTGACATCTGGAACAGTGAAGATCTTGCTACCGCTAGTGATCACGTCATTTGTGCTGAGAGTAGTAGGATAACTACCTGTCCATACAACCGTAGTGGTCTCACCTGGAATACCATTGGTAGGGGTCTCGACGGTGACATCTGGAACAGTGTAGATCTTGCTACCGCTAGTGATCACCTCATTTGTGCTGATAGTGGTGGGCACAGAACCAGTGTAGCCAACGGTGGTAGTCTTACCCGGAACACCATTGGTGGGGGTCTCGACGGTGACATCTGGAACAGTGTAGATCTTGCTACCGCTAGTGATCACTTCATTTGTGCTGATAGTAGTAGGATAACTACCTGTCCATGCAACCGTAGTGGTCTCACCCGGAACACTATTGGTGGGGGTCTCGACGGTGACATCTGGAACAGTGTAGATCTTGCTACCGCTAGTGATCACGTCATTTGTGCTGAGAGTAGTAGGATAACTACCTGTCCATGCAACCGTAGTGGTCTCACCTGGAATACCATTGGTAGGGGTTTCGATGGTGACATCTGGAACAGTGTAGATCTTGCTACCGCTAGTAACCACCTCATTTGTGCTGATAGTAGTGGGAGTGGTGCCAGTGTAGCCAATGGAGGTAGTCTCACCGGGAATACCATTGGTGGGGGTTTCGACAGTGACATCTGGAACAGTGTAGATCTTGCTACCGCTAGTGTTCACCTCATTTGTGCTGATAGTGGTGGGCACAGAACCAGTGTAGCCAATGGTGGTAGTCTTACCCGGAATAACATTGGTGGGGGTCTCGACGGTGACATCTGGAACAGTGTAGATCTTGCTACCGCTAGTGATCACCTCATTTGTGCTGATAGTAGTAGGAGTGGTGCCAGTGTAGCCAATGGAGGTAGTCTCACCTGGAATACCACTGGTGGGGGTCTCGACAGTCACATCTGGGACAGTAAAGGTCCGATCATATGTGGTTTTCAACTCATTCTTACTGAGGGTGGTAGGAAATGTTCCCGTCCACGCAACCGTAGTCGTTTCACCTCCTGCCGTTGGAGTTTCAATAATTTCAACTGGTGTCGTTGAACTACCCTGTGGGACTTCTGTAACAAACGTAGTAGTAAATGTTCCCTGCCATGGCAACGTACTCGTTTTAACTGGACATTCTTGCTTACTCCAATCGATCTGATATAAATTCTCGAGTGGGCTATATGAGTCACTTCCAGGCTTCATCACCGAGATATTGAGACGCGATTGCGTTAAGCGGTTCACATAAACTAACTCCATCGGATACACAAGATTACTATCCAGTTCAACAGAAAGTCTCGCACCATCTAAGGTGGCAAACAAATCAAACTTGTTGCCTACATTCTGGCTCACATTTTCACAGCATGCACGAGCACCTCCTAGTCGCAAGCCCGCGTCATCGTCAGCTTCCAGGTAAAACGTGTAAATACCTGAGGTTGGAGGTATATAGTAAGCCGTCATATTCATAGTAAAGTTGGTTATGGTGATATCGTTTCCAAACACATTACTATAGGCGGTATACCACCATTGTTGCAAGCTATTGTTATAGTAGTTCCAATACAACGAATTCCCTTCGATACCAGTCGCTGAAATCTGGTTGCCTTGATCATCATTATAAGGGCCAAAATGTCCGAAGTCTGCAGTAATCTTACGAAGGTCGTTGTCGTAAAGTTCAACACCAACCTCCCATTTCCAATAGTCAACATTGAATCCGCGTGACCCTAACTCAAGGGGTCTGGTGCATCCATTCACGGACACGCTGCTGGAACTCTCAGCCAACACAGACGGGATGGTCTGAAGTAGCAATACAATACGACTTAAGGGGCCCATACTGTAAATTCTCTAACTCTGCCCAAGTCATATATATACCTTTTCCTAAGAAGTTTCCACTGCATATGCATATTCTGCATGCGGCGAGCAAATTCCATTCATGCATCACCCTGGATCTGTGCACTCAGACACATATTTTTTGCACAGAAAAATTGGGTGAAAGCCCGTAAAAAATGATGGAGAACAGCAGCACACTTTTAGTTGTTCCCGGGGTTGCCTAATACGAGGTTTCTCAGTAACAGTTGTACTGGTAGGGTACCAACTACATTGTCGGAAGCGCAAAAACTCTCATGCGAAATTTCCTATGCTACCCTAAGTTCTCAATGTTTTATCTCAGCTTAGCGGCATGATGATACGCTAGGGTTAATCGAAGTATTCATTAGAGTGTGTATGTATGTCAGACCTTATTGGTAGTTGCTGCAGGATGCGACCTGGAGATAAAGCAAGTATATTGTTTTCGAACTTATATAGGCTATGTACAAGCAAGCATCGAAGGAAAAGTTTCAGCAAAATTGGAATCTTGATGGTGGGCATTTCTCGAGTACCTAAACAGGTATTTTGCTGTCTGCAGTGGTAATATTGTGGCCATGATTGCTCATGCAAGATTTTCCTCGAAAGATTTCGGCTTCATCCAGTTTCATCATACAGGTAGTAACGATGTAATGTGGCGAGCGATGGTGGTCTGATGACAGTTGCTACTTGCTCAACTCAAAGAGTGAGTACATGCGGCAACACGGGCAGTGAACCCCTATGCGTATCCGCTTCGACATAAAATGGTTACATTTGCTATACTGATCTACAAGAAGCAGATATATCTACCAAATGCTACCTGCTCAAAGGGCTGAAATGTACGCTGCCGAGACCAGCTAGATTGCAAAAGAACGGACATGTACTCTGCATAGAAGTTGGCGCAGTAGGCGCTGATATATGACGTAACTGCCACTGGAAGGCTTTTCATAACGGCTGAAAATTTCATCAAGGGTGGGAAAAGTATTTTTCCTATTGATTCTAATAGACTAAATCCTTTCCTATTTGAGTATTATTATATTACTCTTTCAACTGTTTCTCAGCTTCTGGAATATGCGAGTGCTCCAATGGCCCACACATACCTTCCTGCATACATATGTACGCTTAAGCTCTGTGTCATCGATATGCACTGCATACAGATTTTGCTCTCCCTGCGTTGAAGCACGGGCACTTCGTCATGGGCAACCCAGTTTTACTTTTCTATCAAGGACACGAGCTTCTACTCAAATTGATGATTGCCACTCCTGTGAGATATGGTTACAATACAGTTAGTTTAAGATGATGAAGAACCCCAGATAAGTTAAAGTAGGCCCATAATCACTTAACAGCCGCTATCAGGTCAAGGGTTTCTGTTTACTACTTCGAGTGCTTATGCATACCATGTTTTATCTACACTTGCTGCATATGCATACCATGTTTTATCTGCCCTTATTGCAGCCAAGTTCTGTGCTTACGTGCTTTTCTACTGGGTAATACTCTGTAGCCTTAACCTGATATCAGAATGTACTCCATGCAAAATACTCTTCATTACCTTAAGATCGCAGTCTCAGGTAGTAAAAAGTGGGCTATCCTGCCTTATCTAACCAGTATCAGGCTCTCTCTTCGGAATCTCGACTCGTATTGAATCCAGAGTATGCTATTTTCCAAAACTAATTTCTCCTAACGAAGTCCAAATAAATTTTTTTCACAGGTTGTAATCCTCCGCCCTATTCTTTCCTCAGCTCACGGGATATGAAACAATTCCGATGACTCATTTTTCAAGTATGCATGTAGCCAAATGACTCAGTTAGTCGAGAATGCGAGCAACCCGATGATTCCTCGTCCTCCTGATATAGTGGGCTATGGCCGTAGAGAAGGCATATCGCGGACTCTAGTGATGTGATTACATTGATTTATGGGCATTGAAAACTTTGGCATTCGTATCTTTGGCAGTACCAGCGCAGTCCATCATCCTTTGCGTTAGAAAAATCTATTGAAAAAGCTGCGCGAAATGGGTAAAAATCTATTAGATTTAGACGTGTAACATTTCGAACGTGGCTATGCCAAGTATAATCCACAGCCAATGGAAACATCTGCGCCTTCGTCAAATGTTCCTATCTTTTAGGGCTCTTAAAATGATTTATAGAAGAAATCACTGTCATGTCACAAAAAAGATTAATAGATCCTAATAAAATGTCTTACGTATATACCACTATAGCTTTCCTGAAGATCAGTGAGAGCAGTCACCGTTTAATGTCCGCATATGAGTCTGTATGCATGTATTTAAGGCACTGTTTTGTATTCTTGAGCAAAAGGTGTAGGCCTATGGACGATTTTCGAGATGAATGCATAGATGTCTTGACAGGTCTGATCTATTGCTAAACGTCCGTTGGAATATTTCACAATGACCAAGAGCGTCGAGAGCAATTCTTGATATTAAAAGGTATTCTTCTAAACCTAATCTCTCGTTATAGGGAAGTAAAGAATGGTTTGGTATATTCCTCACAATGCTTGCTTTCTGGGTCTTTTTGCCTTTTTATGAGCTACTTTTGAGGAAGCCGCGGAAGTGACGTAGAATCTCCCTTCCTTCTGAAAAACACCTTGCATAGCTGAAAAATTAGGATGGCTTGGATGTCCGACAGTTGCTGATTGTCTTTCGTCATAAAGTTCACTTCTACTTTCACTGCATTTTCCATTTAGATTAAGAGGAATTTTGAAAATGCAGTTGCAAACCTCGTTCAACGCATCCCTTGAAGATCTCTGTGAGACATCTTGACGATTAAATCCATTTACAGTACTGAAAGATCCATATGTGAGTTCTTGGATCTTAGAAGTCTCAGAACCTATAAATGGTCTGGAAGTGGGTGCGTGACCTGTCAGGATCCAGAGCTTCAAAAAATAAGTCATAAATCAAGTTATTGAAAACTCCAACTTTACCAGATACCCACAATCGGCTGTGTTCTTGTACTATTCAATGTCGTGCTGCTAAAGATATGTTTACTCAGGTTGTTTATAACTAGCATGTATAAAAGCTTCCTGAAAAATAGTTTATACAGCTTTATTGAACTTTAAAGCGATTGAGTATGTGCTTCGATCTGTTGATACGTGGCTATCGAGCCCAGTTTACCGCGGCGAAAGACGGCGATCTCCGTCGGTAGTGTTGATTAGCTAATTACGAGTCAGGCCTACTACAGTGCGGCTATGTAATGCATTCCCTCTGACTTACAGCAACGAATAATCAACGCATTTCAGGCTTACCATAAATGTATTAATTTCATTGCGTACTGCAACGCCTGAGGAACTCATAAATTAACACGTTATTTGCAGAAATCTGAGACCCCAATGATCTATTAGGCAGATCGCTGAAAGGCAAGCCTAAAGCATTAGCAGGATGTTGTTCATCCCATTTTCATTTTCCAACTTCTCTAATAGCATTTGGATGCTGTGTAGATAAAGTAACTAATGTGACCATTTAGTCGCTGTCTATTATGGAGCATAGAACATCTTTCTAATCAGGATGTATGGTCGCTAAAAGCGTATGACACTGGAATTTTTCGTTATGAGCTGCAACAAATGTGTATTTGATCCTACTTTTCATAGGAAATATCACAACTAATTAGCCGATTAGCCTGAATCCATCGGCTCGGCCGAGATCTAGCGTCCAGAATATAAAGTAGTCAAATGATACTCAATGTAAATCTTGATCTTAACTTTCTGTATAGGAAAAATCCCCTATTCCTTTCTTTTTCTATATTTGCTCTCCCTTTTATTCATACGTAGAACATGCCTCTCGTTTGCTAGCATTCCAGATTTCTTACCAAATATTGCATGACATGGCAGGCGCAGAGGCTGAGCAGACATTGCGCGATGCCAGAGAGCGAGAAATGAAGGAAAAATTATGAACCAACGCCGTAAAATGTTGTTAACGAGTGGAATCCGCTATTGTGGCTCTCTTGTTGTATTGAAAACGTTGACTTTGGATGGGGGTGGCTTTTTTCGACTCAAAGCATGAGCAGGATCCTCTGTGGCATTTCGAGTAATTACTTCATTATACGAATAGTACATATTAGGCAATTGAGCAAAATCACGTTGAATACTGCTAGAACAGTTACTAGGCATGCAGGAATTCATGGTCTTTAAACCAGAACCTTACCCAAATACACTTCCCAAACCGCCGATGTCTAGTGGGCCATCGAAATGATTTCCAACACCTTGTAACTAGAACCACTGTAAAATATCACAAAGCTTTCAAACGACGACGAAGATGGAACCTCCCACAAGAACGCATGTCCAGAATGAAGAGCAAGCCGAACGTCCCGTTAGATCTCAGTTTGGGCAGTATCCAAAGGATTATCCAGTCTCTGTAGAGACATATCGTATTGATCAAAGCTTTCTCATGAATGGACGGCTGGGATTATCCTTTAATCCGTATGCAACAGGCGATTGCACTACTGACACCAGACCCAAGCAAGGAGACATAAGTTATTTCTCTCAAATTCCTTCCCCACCATCAAGATCGAGGTTCTTGGGACATCTTCAAAATGGATATCAGCAGCCAGTATCTAAATTAGATGGGCATCGGAATCCTGAGGTCTGTTCGTTTTTCGGACTAAACCCTAATTTGGCGATTGCGCGTAGAATTTCGGTCTATCCAGGTGTTATAATATATGGAGATCTGAATAACATTCTATTCAATTGGAATGAGGAAGAAATAAAGGCTCGCCGTCGTATTGTCGTCTTTGAACGATACGAAAGTAATGGTGAGGTTCATTTGTCTTTTAGGCCAATATTGCGCAGACAATGGCATGATGAAATGGCTGTTATATCCTGCATCTACTATGAGGAGAGGTCAAGTTTCTATTTCACAAGTGTCGATATTTTGAGATTTCTAGAGAAGCTGCTTTACATTCAACTCGGACCTGAAGAGAAGGGTAGGCTCCGGCGAAAACTTGAAACTTTTCATCCGTTTACTGTGTCCAAATCAAACTCAGAAAAATGTTTATTCCACCTTGTGATGAGTTATAAAACGCCCCAGCCGAGAAGTATTCACCGAGGTATAAAAGTATTTCATTGGGTTTACTTAGAAGCTGCTATTCGAGGACTCATAGATTATATTTATAAATGCCCCGAAAATTAACGAAATATGTTTGTTTGTTTGTTCTTGCTTCTTGCGGTGGTATATAGGTATAAGCGAATTAATTACTAACAACTAACTTCTGATACTTATAACATTTATATGGTAGCAAGATCGATGCTGTCTCTGATGTCAACCTCGAAATTCCTAGTTGTCCATGTATTATCATGCCTCTTCTGTTAATGAAACTACAACTATCGATGGACTGGAACTGGCATTACTACTCTAAGCACTAATGACGCTTTTATTAGTGGTACCGAGATGTACTGTTCGCGAATTTACAACTAAGACCCTCTCTGAATTGGAGAGTGGCATTTTAACGACTGAATTCACAAAGTTAACCACTATTCCTTCCCCCACTCCTACCACATTTGCGTATGGCAGTGCACTTATACCGTGACTTGGGCTACTACCCTCACTATAGAGGAAGATTGCAGTTGTACGCAGACTACTTCTAATACTCAAGTCACCTCTGAGCGGTATTCTGATTCACCATTTGCTACACTTACTGGTTATCCCTCGGCCACGCAGGCCCTTGAATCGACTGCCAGTAGTGAAACTGGGAATATGAGTTACCAGAATGCTATCTTATCATGTGCTATGCTCATTGGCGTTTCGTCATCTCAGACTATTGAATCGTCTGATGGTCATGACGTTAGGGTAACATCTGAATAGTATGCTTGCTCACTATTTACTACAATAAGTAGGTATTTCTTAGCTTCGCAAGTAGCTGAATCGACTGTTTTTCCAGGTATGGTTGAGCATCCGTCAAGCTCAGTTCCTGAGGTAGCAAATGCGTGATCGACTCTCAAACCCATCAATGGTTTCTTTACGGACATTGCTGTTGCGAGTATTTTAAATACTTTATGGCGTTTTTGTATTTGTATGCAGATTAATAGCATACATCCATTAACTTCTGCATAGATAGGTTGAAATAACGTTGTATGTATGTTTAACATATTCTGCAGATGGATCCCAGCTAATATTTTCTGGATTAAGCCCCTCTTGGAAGAAAATCGGGAAAGAATATCTTAATTTGAAGTACAAGCATATGCACTGATTCTTTATATTTATGTTCTAATTTCCAAGGAAAAGCGTACGCGACTCGACAGGGTCGATATATTCTCTAAGACCACGCTGGCATACCTAATTGCTGGTCGCAGGCATACAGCTATACACTACTTTTTTACAAATACTGCTGGAAATTTAAAAAATCTCTCTCCTTGCCACAGTTTTAACAGTTTGAAGTGAATGCCTGCCGAAAAAAAAATATTAGTCACTTTGGAGTCTAGAACAGGCCTAGACATCCCTCTGGAGACAGTTCTCTCTCATCTTGACTATACCTTTTCCGATTGCTTTTATTTTTGACTAGAAATAATTCTATTCATGGATGTGGCTCTACTTGCTTTTCTACTACCACTGAAGAGGCCATTGATAACAAACGTAACCGTCATTTTGGGCTTTCTAAGATGGGTTTTATCCAGTGTGTCTATAGACATGAAATAGAATTCGTAGCTTCTTTTGGCTCTTTATTACTATCCAACAACAAATTTACTGATCTATATGGTTGGGCAAAATATGGATGCACAGATCTTGACGCCTTCCAACCATACTCACATTGTGCGATTGGTTGGGGAATAAGAGATTTGTTTTCTTAAAGACAAAGCGAGAAGTGGTTCCAAGTTTTCAAAAAATTACACATTATTCGCCACTTCCCGATATTTCGACCTGCATCAATCTCAGACAAAACTGCGACGAAAAGTTGCTACGCATCTGTAAAGTAATGCATTGTAGTGCAGTTTGCAGTATGTTACCACCTCACCCTGGCATGCGGATGTCAGCATGAAAAAATGCTATTTTTAACAGCGATGTAGAAATATGTAAAAACTTAGTGGATTAAGGATGTAAAAGAATACATTAAACTGACTGACATCTCAAATGGCTTAGCAGCGAACAGTGTCCTATCCACAGGAGCTCACATGTAAGTTTAATAAATGATTACTGGTCCGTTTGAGCTGTGCCCACCTTCCAGACAATTAATGTGATCTTATGCTTACCAGTATATGATCAGAGGATATGGACCTTTCATTGATCGTGCATGGATTTAGTCGTCGAAAGTTTTCACTGAAGTCTTTTGGCGAAGTGACGGAGCAAGGGCGTGGGACGACCCTTAAGGCACAATCACTTAATGCGAGCGCAAGTCATAATTTAATGGTTGAACACGAAAATAAGAGCAGCAAAATGTATCTTGAAAGACAGTCTTCCTCAGTTGAGCGGTTTCCATATTCTAACACATCATCCCTGCAAAGTTTTGTTTTAGATGGTAGCATGGCCCTGTGTCGCTTGCACAATTCCCATAAAAACTATTCTGAAAATAGAATAAGGTGCGAAGACCATGGTGTTAAAAAGGGAACATCATCCTTCGCCTCCCTGGCCTATAACGAGAAATTAAGCCTAAAAGAACAACTCCTGATATCACGAGTTGGATTTAACGGTCTCTATCATTGCGAAATATGCCAGAAAAAATTTAGATACAAGACTGATCTCTCAAGGCATCTGTGTATTCATCTTGATATTCGTCCATATGCCTGTCCAATTCGTTCAAGAAGGTTTATACAGAAGAAGTCTTTAAATGTGCACGTAAAAACACACACGCGGAGGTAGCTAGCAGCTAATTTTACTAGCACTATCGACTGTATGACTTAGTGATTAAACGTGCGGTATAATTCAGTAGAGGAATATTTTTTTATCGAGCTGCAGGTCATTTTCACTTCAAGTTGTTGTATTAATGCGCGCACTCAGATCTAGTTTTTAGGGGGGACTCGTACCGCTGTTCCGAGATAGTTCTCAAATTTGTCGGTGTGAAATATCGACAATTGAATCCGTGCATGATTAAAGAACCATATCGTTTAGGTACAAGTAGGTTCTCAGAACTTGGAATAAATATGGATGTTCCACAAGGTGTAGCGGCTACCCAGCTGATTAAGCCCTGCCTTTAAAGTTACACCTTACCCCGCACTACCCTAGCGAGACAGTAAATATTGTATAGTGACTTTAACTCTAGACATTTTTGATCCTATCTGGAGCCATGAATACATAGAACTCTCTTATACTACGATATTGCATTGTTAGAAGCAGTATTGGTCATGTTACTAACATCTGTGTCTGGAGAGATCTACATATCTGCATTGCACTGCATTACAGATTGCTTTATATGCACGTACCCCCTTGTACTTTATGCAGCAAACTAACATGGGCATCTGTGAAAGGATCTTGGCGTAGAGAATACGAGCGAGCAAAGACATTTTCGATTTGTAATTAATATTATTGCACATCACTTTTGTGTGGAAGGTATTGAGGTCTTGTTCCGCTGGACTAGTAGTCAAGGGCTCCCTTTAGCCGCTCTCCTTTTTTTTAATGTATATTAGGCTTCTTGTATATGGTAGCCATAATTAATACAGACTTATATATGTAAATAGGTTAATATGAGTGTCAATAATCAAAGTGTATATATTTCATTTCTCACACCAAACAGTCTCGGTCAGATTATCTGATAGAACTATACTGGCCATGGTCGCAGGCAACAGGTGTCGTTTTGAAGTGTACTAAAAACACACCATTATTAGTTCTCTACTTTTATAATCTTGTGGTTAAGATATTCCCGCCAGATGCGATAAGTATCATCAGTGGATACGGAGCTGAGGCAGGTTAGGCTATGGCTCGCAACGTGAATATTAGCCAGATCACATTCGCAGGTAGCACTGCCGTTGGTAAGAGAATCATGCGTGGAGCTGCCGAGTTTAATTTGAAGAACGTTATTTAAAAATGCGGTAGTAAGTCCCCATGGTGGTCTTCGATGATGCTAATCTCGAGCAGGCTGCGTGATGAGCTTATTTCAGTATACTCCTGACATATTATTACACTTTAGCTCCTATGTTCTTTTTTTTCGATTCTTTGTGTATTATTGTAGTGCAGTTTGCAGGTATGTATCACCTCATCCTGGCATGCAGATGTCAGCATGAAAAAATGCTATTTTTAACGGCGATGTAAAAATATGCAAGAACCCAGTGTATTAAGGAACAAAAACAAATTAAACTTATTGAAGTCTCAAATGGCTTAGCAACGATCGGTATCCACGGGAGCTCACATGTAAGTTTAATAAATGATGACTGATCCGTTTGAGCTGTGCCCACCTTCCAGACAATTTATGTGATCTTCGTGGGCTATCTTACCAGTATATGTCAGATGATATATACTTTCATTAATCGTGCATGGATTTAATCGTCAAGAGCTGTCACTGAAATCTTTTTTGGCGAAGTGTTTTAGCTGTAAGTTCATCAATCTTGAAAATACTATGCCACAAAGTACATTTTAATTGGTATCTAATGCATCCTAGCTTAGGCAACCTGATTCTAGCATCAAATTAACCGATGATGGCGATGCCGGCAAGGCTGGCTGGCTGGACAATGCAAGATCACATAATTACAGGATAGCCGGGCTTAGGTATAAAGGGTTGAACGCATTTTGTTGAGGAAGTGACATTATGAAGATAGCCTCCTCATATAAGATTAAATTTCAGTAATCCTGAATCTGCTGGACTGTGCAACGTAGCTTGATCTATCAGTCTCGATTTGGGTATATATATAAATGGTTCGAATTCTACTCGTGCTGGTATATGTATGGCGTGGATACTTATGTACTTATGACTTATAGATTCTTGTTGGTGACTAATCGATGTACGCGAGTTACTGGTTCCGCAGTACACGATAGTTTTTCTAGTACGAAATAGACATAAGTTTGGTTATGTGTTTAGTGGTATGAATAAAGAAAAGAGAACCTATATTTTGCTGCGGTTCTGTGAATGTTGCTAAAATTATGTACGCTATTTTAGCATTATAAATGGGGACTTGTCATCTGAGTCATATGAAGATTAGCCATGCAACTGTCAACTTCAATTGTGATATTTTTTTCCATTCCTGTGACTGGCTGGACAATGCAAGATAGCCCATATTTAAGACTCACGTCCTCTTTGTGGATGGAGTTACCAATCATGCCGTAATTGGCTGGTTGGGAGGGCCGGGAATATCGATATGTAGTATTTAGTGATGAATTGTCAATAATATGGCTCTTGCTCCCCACCTTGAACTGACGCTTGAGAAGAGGAGTAGTTGTCCGGATAGCTGGGATACCAACAAATACTGATTTATCCAGCGAGAAAGCTCAAACTTGGTAGATCGAGAGAGGCTGTCAAGAAGTATGCATATCAATGTGGTATGTGCCAATATGTTGTTCGCATATCCCGATACATCAGCCATTAGAGCCGACTCCGGCTTCATTGCCGCTGCAAAGCCTGACAGTAAAAGAGCAACTATATTGCATTTTCCAACCAGACGAATTAACGCATGGACATCTGGTTGCTTTCTTTATAGTGACACACGTTCTGAGGGTTATCTAGAATGCAAAACAGAGATTCTCATAAGGAAAGGCATTGATTCTGCTCCTACTTAAGCAATCTAGCATAGAATTTAAATTAAATATTCATCCACAAAGATACTAGCATAATGTATAAATTCATATATCACGCTAGAGACAAAAATTTTCGTGAGCACATCATGAAGGCTCTCACCACGGAGTGTGGAGAGCTAAATAGTAAAGAAAATGCAGCAAAATATTTTCTAAGAGGGGTTAACTCCTTTGTCTTGATAGTCTTCATTAGACATTCGCTCAAACTTCTTATCTGCATCCAGAACTTGGGCGAACTTGGATTTTTTTCGGACATAAGGACCCTTTGAGTAAAAGATGTAAATTGGTATGACTACAAGTATCGAGATACACCCAAGAATTGTTGAAGCCCACTGATGGTTCAAGTCATGTTTTTTATCGATGTTATCATATAGGGGATTTGCATACATTGTTGAAACCCCCGCCAGCAGGTCTCGCGCAAATCCATTTCCACCAGTTGCCGAGGCTGAATATGGGCCATACGCAGCGATCATATAGTCTATCGTTGCTTCATAGATAGAGAAATTTGCAATGCCAACACACGCAAAGAACAGTGCAGGGGCAATCCATGGAATATCATACATGCCGCGCTTACCAAAACATGTCCAACCGAACCCAAAAAGCCCTATGGGTTCCAAAGGGGCAAGGAATAATAAAAGAAGTAACCTTCTTTCAGCCAACCGTGACTCATCACCAAACCTCTTGGACAAATTTATTTGACGCGCAACATCTATGAAATGCAAGCCGTAAGCAATTATATATCCCACAAGTACTGACACATAAAATATGCCCGTCGCTGTGTTACCAAACCCCCAGCCGTCACCAAGAACATCCCCAAGCGAATTCATAAACATGAATATCAATGCATCTGAGAAACCTGAGAGGAGGGACAAGCTCAATACGATGAGCTCCCGCATAAACATTTCAAAAGGTCTCTTCCAAATTAGCAAGGCCTTTTTTGGGGTGATTTTGTTATCATTTAGCTCTCCTGGTCCCCATATATTTATATCCTCATGGTTTTCACGTCGTCGCTTTGCCTCACGATCTAGCAAAATAGAACACCTGGTTTCACAAGCCAATAAGAAATGAAAAGCTTGAGCAAACACACCAACTATGAGCTGAATCCAAAAAAACCAGCGCCAGCCAAGATTGTCTTCTGCAATTCCACCAAAAATAGGACCAATCGTGGAGCCAGAAACGCTCGATGCCACTATGAAAAGAACGCCAAATCCTTGATCATGTGAATCCCACAGATCTGCCACTACCGCTAGTGTAACCGATCCACCTGCACTACAGAGCCCCGTGAAGGCTCGGGCAACGCAGATAGAGGTAAAGTTTGGAGCAAGTCCACCTAGAATTTGCCAGACATTTACCAGGAGCAATGAAATTTGCATTATCCAAAACCGACCATATTCCTCGGACCATGGCGCCCATAGTTCACATCCAATTGCATAGCAAACCATCATTAACATTTGAGACACGCGGACTTTTGGAAGCTTCACGCTTAAATCAGAACTGACTTGAGAAAGGGCATTGGAGTAGAAAGCCGCATTGAAGTTCATGGAAACCTGAACCATGAAGACTGCCAACATTATTGACCATTTTCTCCACCATGAAAAACTATAGCCGAGCTTTGAATAGCAATTTCGCTCGCGTAATTCACGTCTACCATCTTTGCGCAATGTCCCATCCAACCACTTCAGCTGGTTATTACCTTTCTCGTCGGTGAAAGAAACCTCTACCTCAGCCCCAATATCTTCAACGTAATGTGCAGTTGACTTCATGTGGTCCGGTGCTGATTCGACATCAGGCACTGTCTGCAGCGCAATTTCACTTGTGTGCTCAACCATATGATTGTCGCATAACTAATCTTGTCCGACGATGCTCCGATTCTTGCTTAGTTAAATGTTCATCTCTATGTAGTAGCCAAAATCATTGGAAATGGCAAGTTGGCGTAGCTAGAGATTGTTCAAATTTATTTTGCAACCTCAATTTGCTTATCACTATCGCAGAATTGCACCATCCTGTCTTATCAGCCCCAACGGCTCTGAACATTATATAATGATATAATGGCAGTAGACGGATAGTAGCAATCCTCTAGCAATCACGTGCATATTGCCTGACTGATTAGACAATGCAATATGCAGAAAAACATTGATAGAGACTGGTTGGACAATGCAAGGTGGCTCATTAATAGCAGAAACGCAATAATCTTTAAAACTGTAATTCAAAGAAAACTTGATTCTGAATCATAATTAAGTGCACCACAGGTAGTGGCTCAGTGATGGACTGACTACGAGTATGAGGTTAATGCCGCAAAGTCTCTCCTGTATTGATAATCTCATGCTACATAAATTCTGTCAAGCAGAATAGAATGTGTGTCTAAAAGGCCGATTTAGCAAGGATGGGTGGTTCAGGATTGGGGACGTGCCAGCAGCTGACCAGACAGGTAAGTTCAAAATTATAGGTTGCATTAAGGAGCTAATCAAGTTGAAGGGATCTCAATAAACAGCAGTATAGCTAGAGGGCCTGCTACTATATCAGCCTGGGGTAAGTCAGTTAAGATTCCGTGTACGGATCTCAACAGGTCGGAAAGCTGATATCATCATAGGTGTTCTTACGGTCATGAAATTTACAGTTATCTTAATTTTACCTGAAACTTTTAAGCCGTTTAGTAGTTCACCTGACAGTCCTATGCAATCAATGATCCGTTTGCAGAACGCAAATTTCTTTCCCTCATACTTCTCATGTATGTCATTATGTGTAATTTAACACCTGCCAATTGCCTCAGTTCGTTGTACCTTTCTTCTTGTTGGCAAATGAATTTTCAGTCCCTGTAATATAACATTATAAAAAAAACTCAGGTATAAATTGTAGGTCAACGTTATATTTAGAATGTATATGTATATAGATAGCTACAAATATCGCATTTATGTGGTTCACCCAGAAGTGGGAAGACCGACATACGCTTTAAAGGAGTCATACGTCATCCATTGCAGAGCAGTGAGGGTGCCTATCATTAGTATACGAGCTGTAATACCCGTCCATAGACCATTGAACCCAATTTCCCTATATATACGGCTAGTCGCATCCCTAACTGTTTCCTGTGGTAGGCGCTCCTCATTGATCTTTGATACGAGCGTGTCCGCAGGATGAGATACAACAGTGCAGAATATACCAGCAATATAGCCACCAAGGCAAGAAATCCCGGTTTGGGTAAGAGTAGAATACTCTTCTTTTTTTCTGGGCAGCTTAGCGTAGATTGCTTCAACTGTGTCCTCGAAAGTGGCAAACTTTACCATGGTATATGGAACTTGGCGGAACCAAAGGGGTACCAATCCATTATAGAGACCCTTAATCCCTAACTCCCCTAGTGCAACACGCGTGCTAGCTATTAATCCAGTATTAACAGGTGGTATGGTGGATTGGGCACGCACTTTAATAGCCTCCCAAGGGCAAAGTACGATATCACCAAAAAACTCTGCGGAAGCGGAAGCAATGAGGTATATAGGAGTTCTCCACTTTTCAGCAGTGTTTCCGCCGGTCAATTGAGCATACTTATACTTGAAATACTCATAGAGACCAAATATAACGCTGCCTTGGAATCCGTATCCTACGAGAGTGGCACCAAAACCAGTGAGTAGCCCACCAGGACCCTCATTCTTGAGGATGGACCGAAGTCCTTCTGCTTGAGACTTGTAAAGGCCATTCTGAGCACGTACCTTGACAACATCAAGAGGGCATACAGCCGCATGTGGGGGCCCACATGCGAATATACCACCGATTGAGCAGCATTTGAAGTATTCTAGACTGCACACCTCAATATAATGCTCTGGTTTCAGCAGATGTGCGGCCTCCTCCTTGACAGATTCGACTGGTTTCTCTTTTGTTTTCTTCCCATTCTCTTGTGAGGATGAAATCCAAAAACTGCTCGGAGCAGTTCCAAAACGAGACTTTAGCTGGGTCGTGCTAGGAAAATACACCATTTCTCAAGCTGCGAAAAAATTGTCAGAAATGTAGATAACGAGTGCAATGTACTGACTAATCATGACTACATTTATTGTGAAACAAATTTACGAAGGAATATCCGAAAAGTAAATAAACAGTCAACAAAGGAGCCTTACTCTTTTAATATAATTATTTCATACATTCGTTGGGGTTTTAGTTCAGCTTCAATTTCACGTGCTAGATCTGAAGTAGGCGCTTACCAGGGGAAAGCAGAATCATTACTCTCAACGTTATTGGGTATTGGCATTGCAGCTCAGTTAGTCAGTTTTGCAGGATCGATATAACTGCTGAGCCACAACTATTAATAATGTGAAATGAGTGTGGTAAGATTGAAATTTAAAGCCAAGTTAGCTGGAATATCGGTAGATGCTGCCTTTTGAAACAATAAAAGCTAATTGAAGAGTACGGAATACCGGTAGCTTATTTGTTCCCCTGTTACATGTCCCTGGAGCCTGTTAGGTACCAGCGCAGTAGTATATCATATTAAGTAGACTATTTGAAACTATGAAAGGAGTGATGAAGGTGAATATTATAACTAGCATCTAAGTTGGCTGTCAGTGGAGAAACTAAGAAATTGCTCCTGTAAGATTAATTTATGAATCCTACATCTGGGCACCAAGCATCCAGGGGACCATTTCTTCTTTGCCCACATCGAGAGCTTCACTCTTGCTAGGCTCGCCAGAAGCCAGAGTGATAAACCGACGGAAAATCTCCTCGCCCTTCCTAGCAACAGTAGTTTCACCGTCAATGATGTGACCACAGTTGATGTCCATATCATCCACCATGCGATTATACATAGGCGTGTTAGTGGCAAGCTTGATGGTAGGAGCAACTCTTGAACCGAAACAAGACCCACGTCCAGTTGTGAAGGCAAGAAGTGTGGCACCACAGGCAATTTGTCCTGTAGCACCCATGGGATCATACCCAGGTCCATCCATGTACAGCAAACCCTTTGTGTCAAGGGGCTCTGCGTACCTATAGACTCCCTGTAGTGGGGTAGATCCACTTTTCGCAACGGCTCCCAGTGACTTTTCTAAAATCGTGGTGATACCGCCCTTCTTGTTTCCAGGTGTCGGGTTGTTGTCGATACTGCCGTTTTCGCGTGCAGCATAACCTTCCCAGTCATGGATGATATCGACAATCTTCTCTCCAATTTCCTTGGTTACCGCACGGCTCGTGAGCATCATCTCGGCACCGTAAATTTCTGGTGTCTCGGTAAGAATAGCTGACCCGCCCTGGGCAACCAGAAGGTCGACTGCTTTACCCAATGCCGGATTAGCAGTGAGAAGAGAATATCCATCTGATCCACCACATTGCAAAGCCACTGTTAGGTGCGAAAGTGGTAATGGCTGTCTTTCGGTCTTATTGACCTCGGGCAAAAGACCCTCAATAACCTTGATAGCTGCATCAGCAGTCTTCATCGTTCCGCCCTTTTCCTGCATAACCAATGGAACCAAGCGGGAACCTGGCTTTACATGCTCAGTCATAAAAATGGCATCCATCTGATTTGCCTCGCAACCGAGACCAATGACAATAACCGCCGCGAAGTTCGGATGGACGATGTAGCCACCGATGGTACGGCGCAACTGTTTGATACCCTCACCGTTCCAGTCAATACAGCAGCCAAATCCATGAGTGATGGGTAAAACACCATCGATATTGGGAAACTGTTTCAGGATGTCCGACTTGGCAAAATGGTCAGCCACCTTACGAACAGTGGTTGCCGAGCAATTGACAGTACTGATCACGCCAATTAAGTTGCGTGTCGCTCCGCGTCCATCTGGACGCAAATGACCATTGAAAGTCAGCTCCTCTTTTGGCTTCTCAACTGGTCTCACTTTGCTACAGAAAGCATAGTCACGCTTGAAAGTGTGTCCCATGGCGAGGTTATGAACATGCACGTAGTCACCCGGAGCAATGTCTTTGGTCGCAAAACCAATGATCTCGCCACATTTGTGAACAGGTTCACCCTTCCTGATACTATGAATAGCAATTTTGTGACCATTGGGAACATCAGTATCAACTGTTATTTTCTCAGGTAAATCAAGTACAGTACCGTTGGGCAAATCCTCGCGAGCCACTACTATATTATCATGGTCGTTGAGTAAAACAAACTCATCGCTTGTGCCCTTATTCCAGGTTCTCTTAGAGTTAGAATCACTAGGCCTCAGCGGAGTCGTGTGGAATTGCTTCGCTACACCAGGGTAAATAGAAGAGCGTTTGAAGGCCAACTGCTGGGGACGAGCAGAACGAAGAGCAGCTAAAATAAGTTTGATATTGATTCTGAAAAGGGGCATGATTGTAACACCAGCTAGGTCTCGTGTCTCACCAATGTGTGATATCCCGTATCGGGGCTAGGGTAAGAGATCCAGCTTAACTGATTTCTGCAGTTGTTGCCCCGCCGTTTATGTAAGGGGGCTGCATTTGACCCAATAAATTATTTCGTGGAACATACACAGAGTGGTTAAATGGGTAAGTATTCAAACTATTTATTTGACCTTTTCTCATCATGTTCGATTGAGTGCGTCACATCGAACGAAGTTGACTCGCCGGATGATCTGCAATGCAATGACTCAGCTTATTCCCGTGTTTGTCGTTTTCTGTTGGTCAATTTGCTGAAAACCTCGTTTCGTAAGACTTTTTATCCTACTGATAGTAATTGAAATGTATTTCAGCCTAGGCGCCGCAATATGGATGGGGATTAAGCCACTGGTTAAGATATATGGGACAATTGGTGCAGGATATCTTGCTGCGCATAAGGGGGTTCTTACACCACAGTCAGAGAAAACCATCTCTTGGATGGTTTTATATTTCTTTATACCGGCACTTATTTTCTACAATATTGTGTCCTACATCACGGACACCGATATCGAAATGCTAGGTGTCATTTTCCTTTCTGGAGCAATATATTATGCGCTCGGCCTTCTCTACGGAATAGTGCTGTACTTGATTTCTCCTATCCCACGTGGATGGATTGGGGGATTATTACTCTGTGCCATGGTGAATAACTCATCTGACTTACCGGTTGCTTATGTTCAAACCATTGGAAGCTCGACTTTGATGCCTGAGGGATCTAGCAACTTAGGTAGCGCCTATGCAGTCCTATTTAGCACCATTTTCTACATCACCACATTCAATCTTGGTGGGAGTAGGCTTGTTGAATGGGATTTCACGCGATCTGATCCATACAGAAATGAGGGTACAAAGCCATTGCTAACGTGGAAAGGGTGTAAGCAACTCTGGAAGGAGCGTGTATCAAAGAAATCCAGCACGGAAGATAATCCAAATCACGACGACCAGGATGAGCATCAGCCAGATGACAGCGAAATAGGGATCTTGCCGTTACACCACAGAGAATCTGCGGTGAACACACCTGGAGGGGCCAATATTGCTAAAACTTCACCAGGTGGTACAGGTAAGAACACCAATAGTGCTGAGAGCGAAGAACCGAAGCCAGAACCCCAGGTGCCTAAAACAGCTTGGCAGAAGTTTAGACAGATATGGAATAATTTTGAGAAAAAAAACCATGTAACGATGTTCATTTGCCACTTCATTGAAGATATTAAAAGACCGCAGATGCTCGCGTTGATTTCCGCTATTGCTTGTGCCATGATTCCCTGGGTAAAGAGATGTTTTTCAAATGAACAGATTATTGGTGGTTTCAGGGACCCACCCGATGGATTGCCACCACTGGATTTCATCATGGTATTTCTCAGCTTTCTAGCAGGAGCTCAAATTCCCCTCGGTTTAATTATGGTCGGATCCAACATTAAGCGTCTCAAACTTGGGAGGCTTGTTCCTGGGTTCAAGCGCACAGCATTTCTATTAGCGGCCTTCAAACTAGCAATCCTACCTATCATTGCCTGTGGCTGGATCGTGGCACTGCGCCAAATGGGATGGATTGACAAAAATGACCCACTAGCTGCCGTGGTTTTGGCAGTGGATGCCTCAACACCTTCTGCTACAGTGCAAATTTACTTGACAGAGTTGCTTGATGATCCCAATGGTGAGCGACCAGAACTAAATGCTTTTGGCTATTGCCTGATCATTCAGTATCTTTTTTTGCCAATATCAATAGTAATAGTGGTTGCGTTTGTGCTGAAACATTTTTCTGCTGCTTAAAAGTAGGGCAGACCAATTCACTTTGTTTTTGAAAGGATATTTTTGATGATTAGGCATTTCTTATGAGCTAATAAATAGCAGAATAAATCTTATACTTCGTTTTGTATTAATACACCCCCGTCCACTTAAGACATCAGCTTGTCCTTTTTAGAGCTGAAATAGAAACACGAGATAGAAATTGCGCGCGTAGTTCTCATATGGCTAGGCAGCTATTTCTACTATGTCCCCACTAACCGTTCATGAAAACTTACCATGGGCATACATAGCACACTCCACTACCTGAAACTAGTTCGATAATGTATGCAGATCTCGGTGCAAGTTAAGGGCAAGGATGTTTCTAGAGTGCACCCGCGGCATGCTGAACCGTCAGGCATTAAACAGTCGGACAAACTGGAAAAAAGTACCGAGGCTGGAAAAGTGGCATTTTATTCTATTATAAGAGAAGATGGAACGGTTTTCGTTATAAGGGGATGTACTTTTGCCATTCGATTTCAACACGGTAAGGGTCACCCTGGTCGCTTACAAATAGCCACAGCAACGGGTGCCTTATCCCTGAAAAATTCCCAGATCGTATTTATGATATAGCCCTTCAATCACCACACTAGAACCTATAATCGATCACATCTAGCATGCCAATACAAATATCAGTAGGTGTTCAAGGGCATTAAACATAGAGGTAGGCTATCTTACGTTATCCTCAGCAGATAGATACTTATCAGGGCAGGGTCAGAATCTGTGGGCCTCCTACCGAAGTGCTATGTAGATAGGGAGATGCCTCGCCTATTTTGATCTGTCCGACATGAGCTGGAAGGAGACGACTAACGGAGTATACTCTCGGCCAACTAGTGAATATGAGCGGCTATTAATGAACATGTCACAAGTTGGTCACGAATTTCAACGTGAGGCCATTGCAATCAATGGCATGGTGACATTCAAGCCCTTAGGGGTACTGACGAAGAGTGACATCGCGGAAAAGCTTCGCACTGCCTGGGCTAATTTACGATTCTATATTCCTAATATTGCAGCAGTGGCTGATTACCGTGCTGTTACTTACCACGTTCCTATTTCGATGGCTGCACTGGAGCAATGGATCGACGAGACGTTCGAAATTGACTATATTTCACATTCAGCTAAAGATAAAGCTTTAAATGTCCGGCCTAACAGATATGCTTGTCTGTATTACATTTATCAATCCTGCGAGATTCTTTATCACACTTCACATTGGCGTCAAGATGGGATTGGAGTAGCCATGCTGCTTGGGATGATTCCTGAAATGATGTTTCGTTCCGATTTGAGGAATCTGTCAGAGATACCCTGGGGTAGTGAAACTGTACATCTAGCTACATCACTAGAAGAAGCTGCTAATTGCCCGCTTGAGCTGACTGCTAGTCAGAAGGAATACGCAACTGAGTTTGCCCATAAATGGAGTAAGTCGCCTGATTCTGTAGGGATTCCAGTTCTATGTGATACTTGGGTTGCCCCATCCGGAACTTCAAATGTCAAAATTACATTCTCTTCAGATGAAACACAGGAAATTATCCTTGCATCCAAAAGACTAGGTTTCAGTGTTAGTAGCACATCTCATGCCAGCCTTATTTGCGCCAATTATGGGCTCGCATACCCAGAAGATAAGGGCAAGCCTTACGACAGTAATATTCAGTTCAGCCTAAGGCCTTATTTGAATCAAAAATATAGCGCCTCTACGTCAGCTGCTATGTGCCTTGTAATGCGATACGATGTTTCATTCCCGGCGGATGGTGATTGGAACTCCTACTGCAATACATTTCAAACTGTTTACCGTCGAGATATACCATCATACGATATTAACACTGTCGGTGAAACTGCTGGTATTTTAAATGTCATGATGAAGAATATGATGGATGGCGATAACAAGGTCCCTTCCAAGGCGAGTGTCTCCCACGGTACTCTGGGGATGTTAGATAAATTTATCAAATCTAGATATGGTACGGAAAACAATGGTTGTTGCGAACAAGACGTCAATATCTGCTTAGAATGGCCGATGCCCGGAATGATGGGATATGTTTTCACTTTTTCAGGAAAGTTGAATTTCAACATGTGCTATAATGAATCCTATCATTCAGCCAAGCAGGCAGAAGATTTTCTAATGGCGTGGAAGACTAACCTTGAGGACAAACTTGGTATTGAAAGAAGAGATGTTCATTGGAAAGGATAGGGATTATGGATATCTTAACATCATAGGTGTATTGGAGTTTCCAACTTATTTTTCATTTACTAATTTGTCAATATATCTTAGTAAATTCGCAACCTAGAATGGAGAGCAAATTTTGTTCTTTCTAGTGCAAAATTTAGCAGTAAGCTCATACGAAATCGCAGTTGTGACAGAGACTGAGTGCTTTATGAAAGTTCTCTTAAGCCATCCTCTCATAGTCGCATGCTTCCTGCAAGACAGAGTTTAGGCAGCTGTCTTCTTGTATATCAAAATATCTGAGAGAACTAGCATCGAAATTCCTCGTCTTCACACAGTAGCTGTTGTTCGTGGTCCAATAAATTGACATAAAGATCATAAATGCCAGATCGAGTACAGTCAGGATACAGCACAGCACTATTTATTCTAGGGGAATCAGGACCTCGCACGGCGATTGGAATCCCGATACCAAAATCCCAGTTGGTCGTCTCAGCTGAGTGCCAGCTCGTGAGCCAGAAACAAGTCTGAGGGAGACCAAAGGGCACAAGGACAGCTCTTTCATTCGACGACAGTTTAGAGGGAAGTGCCGTTAGGTTGTAAAGGGAGGCACGATGGTCACCAAGTGCGATCGAGCATCGGTTGCTTGACGCAGTATAGGAGAGACCATTTATTGGATCCAGTATATCTTCCGCGGATAAGGGCCCGGTGACTCCCGCTGCCATCGCATTGCCAAAATAGCTCGTTGGAACGATTGATCGCTTGCGGAGATCCACCGGCTGCACAAGCCGCCATTTTTTGCTGCTTTTGTCGAGGGACATATTTGACGACATTCGAATGCGCACGAGCGCCCTGAATAGGATAGCAACAATGCAGTCGAGCGTTGAAACGTACGTGACTACATCACCAGCTGTAGGCTTGCAAAGATGCTTAAGCCTCATGGAATCAGACGCTATCATTCTGTACAATTTGCCAATGCAGGGTGGACCAGCTGGCTTCCTGGGAGAGAGAGGCATCAAGCTTAAGGATTTTGCAGATCCCATGCCTGTCATTCTCAATAATCAGCTGCTCCCTAGTCTTCGAAGCAATCTCTGTAGTGGGAAAAATTGGAAGACGGTCGTAGCTGTAATCGAAATTGTTAGGCGAAGGTGCGCTTCCCTCCATATAAGCTTTAGCGCATTTACAGATCTCCGTGATCGCTAAGCTCACAGATGATCCATCAGCAACCATGTGGTTCAGGACGATTGCTAAGATTACACCCTCACCAGGAACGAAGTTCACCTGCACCAGACATACGGGTCGCTCGTTCATCTTAGCAGGATGATACGTCTCGGCTGGGAGAAGACACGAGAGGTCAAGGTCATCTGGCGCAAATGACCGTTGAGCGAGATCATTATATGATTTGTACTCGCCTAATCTGAACTTGCGCATATTAACCTTTGGTGTACTAGCAGGCGACATCCGTGGCAGCGGTCTCCCCATTTCGTCAAGAATAATTTTTGCCGCAAGGGGCGGAAGCCGCTCACATGCCTTTTCCAATCCGAGTTGCAGTGAATCAATCATATGTTGGTCGTCAGTGTCTGACGGCAACTTGTATATCACAAAGAAAGGCACTGGAACATCAAACATCATCATGTCTTGCACCGCCAACGAGTATGGATCCGCTAACTGTCCGTCTGCTTCAGCTGATGGCTGCATGTCACTACTATTATAAAAAGTTTGGCGATGTAGCTGCCGCTGCTTTGTTATGGGCACTGATGTCCTGTTGGGCTAGGGGGATTTTCACTTAGCTAGAGCTTGTTTGATTTAATGCTTTAGGTACGGTCCATCCAACCAGTCTCGTGCAGCGTTGAAAAGAGCCCCGCACTTTCGAAATGGGTCACAAGAGGTTATGAATGTTCTTTATATTGTTCCTGGCTATCTTGCATGCTCCTGATTAAGTTAGTACGCAGCTGGGGTAACCCTTACCATGTCGAAAGAGAGCGACTAACGTCGATGCCTCTAGAAACGAAAATTGCTCCTGCTATGCTAATAGGCAAAAAGCTCACCTTGTCGTTTTCGGTATTCTTCCAGGATTTTTCCACAATCTTGGCTAGGAATGAACCACAAATCATCTTGCATTGTCCAACCAGTCTCGGGTAGTGAAGTGGACCATCCCCCATCTCTATAGAAATAGTATTTTAGGATCCCTGAAACACAGAATTCCTTATCAAGAGAGTTGCTTACCAGGGTGACCCTAAACTACATAAGTACTATGCACAGGTGGACAATGCAAGATAGCCCACTTAAGATTAATGTAAAATTATACCGCAAATGGGTTTCAATTATACTGAATAACAAATGGCAGTAATGATAAAGCCAGTATAAGCCAATTCGGGGCCCACGATAGGCTGGCAGCCTCAGTTACAATTACAGAATTATTGCATACAATAATCAATCCTGTCACTACATGAGCTTTTGGCTATCAAGGATTACAAATAGATCATCTGCACTCTCAGCAGCTGCATTCATTGACCAGAGAATATGTTCGTCTAGAGTCTCTGCTTGGTAAACATGTGTTTGTTGAACCGTGCACGATAACCTGATCTATCAGTCCCTATTCAGTGCATATATAAAGGGTTTAGACTCCGCTTGCGTTAGTATCTTTGGCTTTTCCATGCATATTAGGATCTATTGAGTTGACTGGTTGGATATTTGCATTCGTTACCAGCGTTTGTGTCTGTGGTAAATTCGTAGTCAAGCGTGTTCGCTCTCCTGGCCTTATATTCCTGATAGTTCTTGGTCTTTTTGCTTTACTTGATGCAAGATAGTCTAGCATCGATTTACTACTGAGCTACAGATAGAGTTGTGAACCTGAGCAGTTGACTTGAAATTTGCAATTTGTTTCCATAATATATAGACTGGCACTCAACTTAATTGGTCTAAGCACGTGGCGATTGCCACAATTATCTCTCTTGCATGATAAATTGAGATGTATATTATCAAGTCAATCCATGGCAACAAGATGAGTAAATATTATTCCCTAGTTAGTCAAGCAATTTAGAGGCTAGCGGTGATATATATTGCATTGTCAAGTCAATGTATGTTATAAATTTATAATTCGTAATTTGGCAACGTAACGCTATGATTCTTATCCAAAACAAGGAGAATTAATTACACATTCAGAGAAGAATGATAGGTATGCCCAGTCTTCCATAATAAACCAATAAAATAAGATATTTGAATTCCTCCCACGTATCTAATCGTATAACTTACTATAGGCACAAGATCACACCTTCGTTCCTCGAGAAATTCAGAGACACAGACATCGCGAACAGGTAGCAACTCAAAAGAAGAAAAAAGGGCAGCTACCAAATATAAGAAACTGCTCAAGATATTGCCGTTCAAAAACGAGACCGCTGATAACTTAGAAACCAGTTCTGTTCTTACCAATGGTCATTAATATTTGTGTTTCTTCATATATCCTTAATTAGACAAGAATTGAGAGACAAATAGTACACCACACATTTTTGCAACCAATCTCAGAAAAACATGCGCCAATGAAACCCTAATATATTCAGACAAACTCGGAACCACTTGCCTTCTACAATTTTGATGTCCTTGCGAAATGTAGGATTACGCCTGGCTTTGAGAGAGGGAAGAGTCACAGTATCCGATTACAGTACATATTGTTGGACCCTATTAAAGAAATCAGGTTTCCAGTAGAAGCCGCCCTTTTTGCTGGTCTCCAACCTATACCCTAAGCCTAAAAGATAAGGCGTCAGTCTGATTCGCTAGAAGTACTCTAAAAAGCAAATGAATCTAAAGAGCTTTAATAACTAGGAGGCATTCTAGAACCCTATTTTTTGTTATCTTTACCTCCCTGCATTCGCCGATATGATAATTAGTCAACGAGGTTGACGATCAATTAATAAGAGGCGAAATATAATCGCCCAGTCTTCTTGATATCTTCCTGCTCATACAGGAAGGGAAGAAAAATGAGCGACGTCAAAGAAAATCGCGTACAATATCAGGTGGAACCGGTGAAAGGTGCCGATGCCAAACCTACAAAGAGTCTAGAAGAAGGTCATATGAGCAGTGTATGGTCGAACCAAAGTAATTCACAGCGTGCCATCAAGGAGCATGAGGATGGGGATCTTGCGCTAAAGTATCTACACAACAATGTTCATGACGGCGAAAAGGTTCCACCTGATGTGCAGCGACGAATCATGTTTAAGACAGACGTGTATCTGTTCCTTTTCATGGGATGGTGCTACTGCCTCCAGCTTGCCGATAAAACATTGGTTAGTGGGTGCAGCGTTCTTGGCATTATAGAGGATCTTAATATGGTGGATAATCAATACGACTGGGTTACTAGTGGTTTTTATCTGGGGTATTTGGTGGGAGTACTGCCCATGGTGCTTCTGATGCAGAAATTCGGGGTGGCTAGATTTTCCTGTGTAGCCTACATAGCATGGGCCGTGGTGCTCACAGTATCGGCTGCTAGTCAAAGTTATGCCGGTTATATGGTCACACGGGTCCTGATGGGCATCCTCGAATCCGTGATAACCCCTGCGTTCACAACCATCACTGCGCAGTGGTTCCCCAGACGCGAGCATTTCAGCCGCACCTTGTTTTGGTTCGGCTGGGATGGCCTCGGAACCATACTGGTGAATGCCATTGCGTACGGATGTTACGTCCACCGAGAAAGCATGGACCTTGCACCATGGCGCATCCTGATCATTATATTTGGCCTGATGACCCTGGTTACTAGCGTGGTATTCTACTTCCACATACCGGACACGCCGGCCCAGGCTTGGTTTCTGACTGAGGACGAGCGGGAGTGGCAGGTCCAGATGATTCGTGAAGCAAACTCATCTTCGGGTTACGGTACCCCGGTCATCAAGACGTATCAGATCACAGAAGCAGTTCTGGACCCCGCCACATGGCTGGCTGCCATGTACATGATCCTTTCTGATGTGCCAAATGGCGCGTCTACTGGGTTCTCCAATATCTTGCTTGAGGGTTTTGGATTTGACACTACCAAGAAGTCGCTACTTATGGGTCTTCCGTGCGGCGCCCTCTCCCTGGTGGGATGTCTGGTCACTGGCATCTGCTCCTTGTTTTTCTTTAAGAACCACCGGATGGTATATGCCATTTTCCACGCATCCGCCGATGTGCTGTGCTTCTGCCTCATGGCCTGGGGGCCGAACCGGGGATCTCAATTGTTCGGATACCTCGCCACGAACTGGACGAACCAGATCGGAATGCCGGCCCTCATGTCGAATATCGCCTCAAATACCGGCGGATTCACGAAAATGCTCGTTGTAGACGCTATCTTCAACGCAAGTTTTTCTGCGGGTAACATTCTGGGACCTCAATCCGTGCAAGACAAGGAGAGGCCTACATACAGAACAGCTAAGGCAACAATGGCAGGCTGCGATGCGGGCGGTTTGGTTATGATGGTGGCGCTGATGTTCCTGAACGTTTGGAGGAACTGGAGGCGGAGCAAGAGCGGTAAGAGGCTCCCTCCGGAGATCAAGGATCCCGAATTTGCCGATCTCACTGATTTGGAGAACCCAGAATTCCGCTATGCTCTGTAGGAACATCGGGCGGCATCAACTACCATGATAATACTGGCTATAGGGATAGCGGCTTATTTATAATTTGATTTTATAATAATTGCAATTAAATATTTAAATTTTTTTTATCTCACATGGATAGTTATATTCCTGGGGGCTTTTTCTTACTGCACTATTTCTATCCTGTTACACTGCAAGATAGGTGGATATATTTATATATGGTCAAGCCAGCTAATTAATTACTTGATACTATTATAATACAACCAAAAAGAATGGCTTCGTGAGGCATTGAGTAGTCTAACACGTAACCATAAATCTCGATTACACGAACCGAGCCAGTGCTTTGTTAATGTAAAGCTGAAATCCACTTCACTACCTGGAAAAGATAGCCCACAGTTAAGACTCACATCCTCTTCGTGAATGGTTTTATCAAGCATGCCGCAATTGGCTCTTTTGATGTTCCCTATATCATGAACAATGTTTCTACAAAATTCCCTATATACCGGGCTCTCTTGCATTGTTCAACAAGTTTCAAGCAGTGAAACGAAATACAATATATGCATGAATGAACCTAATAGCGTAAATATACATACAATGAGAAAGCATCTAGCAACAAATTCCATCATCTATCATTACCGATACTATGGTCGCCTAATGTCTGTACACTAAATTGGTCCTAATGGCTCTTCGCTGCAGGCTAAGTTGCATTGGCGATAAATACGTGTTTCTCCAGGATAGAAGCTACCAGTAACACAGTGTAGCACTCCATGATTATTGAATAGTGCAAGGTCTCCCTCGTCCCAATCCACTGGGTAGACAAGTTCAGGCGCGATACCTGGACGCTGTAAGCGGTACACTATCTCACGTACCTCTGAAAGGTCGTCCATGACAGTGCCATTAGCACAGTGTAGTTTCTCGACAGCCAATGGATGAATTTGCAGGGCCAGCTTACCTGTCACTGGATTGCGCCAGCACATAGGAAGAATCTTAATTTTGGAATCATCAATGGGTGGTAACTGTTCATAGCCCAGTTCGAGCCCCTGGGATATCATTCCAAGTCCATTCGAGCGAGACTTCGCATTTGAGATCCAGATGTATGGGTGTGGGGCATACTGTACTCTTGTGGTACGAGCAAACTTCTTATCTTTCTCTGACAACAAGTCATACATGGTATATGAACTCACAAATGCGGTTGACCCGCGTGGTACTCTGAGCGACTCGCTAGTGCCATCGTCGTAAAGTAGATTCTGGTGCCCAGCCTTGGGAACCCGAACTGCCATCAGTGAGGTTACACGGGGCGGGTTGAAGTCATAAAATGCAGCATCTATGTGCCACCGGAAGAAGCGCGTATACTCCCGGTCATTTTCCGGGGTGATATATGTTCTGTGGAATGTCCGATGGTGGGGATGCTTCAACGTAAAATTCTCGAGTCCCTCGAACTCAGCAACAGAGCCGTTGCCAATTACTTGAACTTGTGGCTGATGCGGTATAGTTTTGGCATTGTGCTGAAGGATGGATTTTGCTGCATGGATTGTCTTTCCATGGCCATATTCCTGGACGCCAGGATCGAATAATCTCGTAAGCTCATATTGAGCTTTGGGTGAAAGGTGGTGCTGGCCCTTGAAGAGAATAAGTTGATTTTCATAAAGTGCATTTTTTATTACCTCAAAATCTGATGAAGTGATGTTCTCCAGGTCTGCACCCTGGAGTTCTGCACCGAAACTCACTTTGGAATGATTAGGAGTGGGGAGTGGATGCACAGTTATGCAGGATGTTGCGGCCATGATTGACACTAGTAGCCTCTTTGCACAATAGTCAAGCAACCCAAGTTAGCTAGTCAGATACAAATGTGAATCAAAAAGCAAATATAAAAGGCTGCTGACATTGCTAGGCTTAGTCCATGGTGGGTTGGGAAGCTTGTCTCATTTAGGAGATGGGGTAAAGCAACCTTAAAAGAACTCAGCCATAATTTTTATGTAGTATACCCCTCTTAATTGTTGGTTTATTTTGCCCTAGCATGAGCCTGGTTGGATACAACTACGCTGCAGGGTGAAGGACCTGGGTCATGTGCCACTATCATTAGGGCTAGGTCTACGCGGAGAGTCTTATCTTCTCCACGATATCTCTCACCGCGGAGAATAAGAGGTAATAGAGTGGTGGCAATTGTTGATACAGACTAGCGAAAAAATCCAATTAATCCCATCTTATACAGTGTAAATGCACAGCGGTAACAGTAAAGTGGTGAAGGACGATTCATTCAACCTGAAGTTAACGCCCCTTAGTAACCTCCGGTTATTTCACCCTGCTTAATCTACCTCTGGCAAGATAGAATGTTGTTCAACAATAATTGTTCCAATTCCAACTCTATTTGGCATAACTTTAGGGTATCTGCTAAGAACAAAAAGCACAAAGGTCGTGCAAACCCCCTACCCCCACCAGCTCAGCATGCACCCACAAATACGTTGCGACGGATGTGGAGGGAGATATACCATATGTTTTGCACTTATGATGGTATTATCGGTGATGAAGTGGACTACTTCTCTTTATTTAGGCCCACTATCCCCTTCACTAAATGGAAATCACAGGCCCCTCACTTTTTTTCTTTACACTCGCGTCCCCCCCTACTATTGACAATAATTCTCGGATTGCAACACGCAATGGCAATGATGGGAGGTCTTATATCTCCACCTCTGATGTTTGCCTCAGCTGCTAACTTAGAGGATCCAGATAAAGAGTATCTCGTATCTTGCGCATTGCTGGGTGCGGGTATTCTTACCCTGATTCAACTTCTGAGGGTCCACATTCCCTACACGAAGCTCTATATTGGGACGGGTATGATCTCTGTTTTGGGAGAGTCATTTGGTGTAGTTCCAATTTTTCAAGATATGGTTCCTCGAATGTATGCAAGTGGCTTTTGCCCCACAGATGGTGATGGTAATAAGCTGCCATGTAGAGAAGCTTATGGCGCCTTTTTAGCAACAGGAGCGCTCTGTGCGCTGCTTCAGGTGGTATTATCGCTTTTACCACCTCGTATACTTGAACGTGTTTTTCCACCGATAGTTGTAGGGGCAGTGGTTCTGCTAACCGGTGCAGCACTCGCAGCGTCAGGTGTACAGGATTGGGCAGGTGGCTCAAGCTGCATGTCTGGCGGACTCTGCAATTCCAGTGTACCTAATCATACACACCCATGGGGATCTGGGCAATGGATTGGACTGGGATTCGTGGTTATAGTTGCTATAATACTATGTGACAAGTTTGGTTCCCCGATCATGAAGTCCTGCTCTATTTTTATTGGCCTTTTGGTGGGATGCATCGTCGCAGCTGCAACAGGCTACTTCCAGCACGAATCCATTGATGTGGCTCCTAACGGCCAATTTGTGTGGGTGAGGACTTTCCCATTGAAGCTTTATGGTCCTGCAGTTCTCCCATTGTTAGCTATATACCTCGTCCAGATTATGGAGTCTATTGGCGATATAACGGCCTCAGCCGATGTTTCACGGCTCGAAGTTGAGGGTGAGGAATTTGAATCGCGGGTTCAAGGCGGCCTAATGGCCTCAGGCTTGGCCTCTATTGTAGGGGGATTAATGACCTTGACACCAATGGCGACATTTGCTCAAAACAATGCAGTAATATCGATGACTCAAGCCCCTTCACGATGTGTGGGCTTCGCCTGTTGTTTTTTTCTCATCATCATGGGCGTTGTGGGCAAGTTTAGTGCAGCCATTGTTGCCATTCCACACGCAATTATAGGAGGAATGACTACTTTTCTTTTCACAGCTGTGGGAGTGAGTGGGCTGGCCATTGTGTCTAAATCCACTTTTAACCGTCGTGACAGAATGGTCCTCGGAATAGGCCTGACCTTTGGCTTTGCTTCGCTAATGGTTCCGTCTTGGTTCTCAGGAGTATTCACATATAAGGGAGATAATGTTGGCAAGCAGGGTTTCATAAATGCTATTGTAACTGTTGTCGAAACTCCATATTGCATATGTGGTATAGCAGGAGCATTGGCAAATGTTTTCTTGCCGCCCCAGGACGATATGCCAGAGTTACTCGAAGGGAAGGATCCTCATCCTGATAAGATCCCCAGTAAGTGGGAGACGGTGAAGTCCAGGATGCAAAAAGGATTTGATATTGAGCCTACTGGCAAGACGGTTACGGTTCTTCCTGATTAGACTCGGTATACCTTTTTTATTAGGTACTACCATAGGTTGAAAAGGTATAGGTTTCAGGATTATATTTACCAAGACATCATGCATCTTCTGGAAGCTAGTTGGCGTGGCTTATCCATTGGTATCTCATAATCGGGCAGTAAAGACGAACGGACTTCATAATAAGACCCTACTGTTTATGGCGTCATTCCTGTGGGTTTGGGTTGTATCGTTGTTAATTATTCCATAATTCCACGGAGCTAGAGGTATTATCTAAATCAGTACAAAAAAGGAGCAAGACTATTTTCTTTTGTTTGCAGGCATAAGCTGGAGCTTTAAGTTTGCTACAATCAGAGAAAAGCATTATCCCACAAAAGATTAGGGCGTACCAGCAGAGTAGAAGCTCGAACTTATGTTAAATCCTGAGGCAGAAACAATAGGTGTATTAGAAGAATACACACTGTACAACGGACTGCTTGAAACAGTTTTGCTGGAACGTGCCGAGCTCCCAGTTGAACTGTAGCGCGGTGCGGACATTGATAACGTCGAGCTCAGCCCACATGTATCTTTACAAGGTACAATATCTGCATTAGGCCCACTACAAGAAGGTACCTCAATTTCCGTCAGCGGATTATAGTATTCATCAAGGAAAAGATTACGGTACCTCTCATTGACCTCTTCGACCATCAATGTTGTGTTAAAAGGGCATTTTTCTGCATCAGTCGTAGCGCCAGTCAAGTCCATCAATGAGGTGAGTGATGATTGCAATAGCACATTCCAGTCGTTTATTGTGCTTGAATTAATCCATTGCAAGTCATATACACCATGGTCATAGGTATCGAAGGGTGCCCACCAGGCAAACAATACCATATCCATTCTTTCCCATAAATTATTCGCCTGGCAAGGTTTTACACAGCTGATTTGGGAGATGGCGTCAGTAAATTTGATCATCTCCCCCTCGCCTTCTGAGTAAAATTTCTGCGCTTCGGTTCCCAAGGGGAAGTTGCCGTTTGCAGCATCATATTTATCAGGATGAAGACCACTCAGCGCACTATTCACAGCCGATGCCGCAGAGAGTGCTGCACTGTAAGCATTGCTAAAGGAATATGTCTTTGTGGGCGCGAATGTACCAGGAGCTGATTGGGTGGGGGTTATCGAGGCTGTTGCAGTAGGATAAGCCGTGACATCCATTGTAGTTGTTGCATTGGGAGTAGCAGTACATCTGTCGGTACACTTACAATCGTATCCTCCGCTGGCAAAGCAAGTCACAGTGGGTATGGTCGATGGCTTCACTTCTTCGCCACTCCAAATAGATCCATATACCTCATTGACACTTATAATCGCTTCACTAATATCCACGGGGCATGCCTGTGGAACAGTCCTAGCATTTTGGAAGTTCATTAATGTTGATAATGGGTTTTCAAATAATGCTGTCCATTGATCTACCGTAGAGACGTTAAGCCATTGGTCATCAAGTATGTCATGGCCGTACGCCTTAAGGGGGTCGTACCAATACTTCATTACGGTGTTCAACGACGCAAACAAGTTGAACGCCTGGCACGGTTGAATACAACCTATAGTTGTAACAGCCTCTGCAAAAGCCTTCATTTGGCTTTCACTCTCTGCATATATCTTTTTAGCATCCTCAGCACTAATGCGACTACTAGTATCATTAGCATGAAGGCTTGCAAGTTTGTTTCCCGCTTGCTGGGCCGCACGCAGCGCATTGTCGTAGACATCTGAGCCCGTAATTACCGGGGCGGTACAGGGAGAAGACGTTGTTGTTGGTTGATCCCATGGCCAATCAAAGCTGGTGGGAAGAGTGATTGGAGGCAAGGTAAACGGGAAAGGAAACCCACCTCCAGTGGCATCTTTGGTCGTCGTTGGCACGCTGTATCCACTAGGGGTCACTGCTTTAGGTATTGAGGACTCAATTGGCTCAACATTGGAATCACTGCTTTGCTTTACAGGAGCAATAGCATATTCATCGTTGTCCAGATCTACCGTCAAAGAAATCTGGCGCAGGATAGGATCTCCAAGAATATACATACTGGTGAAAAACTCATTTAGTCCCCGAGTCACTGAAAGTGTGTACACACCATCCTCAGCCTCGATAACCATATCTTTTGGTGGGACCTGAATCGTAACCCCAGAGAAAGTCAGATTAAGCGGAGGCTTACCGGCCAAATCAGCATTCTGAGATACGTATGTTTGACTGACCTGTTCCCACTGAAAACCATATACTTCTGCAATGTTGTCAGCTGCGGTTTGGGGAAGCATTATCAATGAAGTGCCCGTATCCCAGATTCCCTCGAAATGCTCGCCATCGTCAGTTTCTGCATCTACAGACAAATAATTGGCAGAGGATATACCCTCGTACGTTCTTGGAAGCTTGTAAAGGGGGCCATCATACTTTGCAGAATCAACCCCGCCGAAAATAATGGTGGCCTCTGTAGAGTCTTCGTTTGATGTGAAGATTGTGAACGAGTTTGAGTCAATAGTACCTTGATCCTTAAGTCGCTGAACATACGGAGTATATGACGGATCACGAGTCTCTGCTTTTTTCACAGAGCAACCGAATATTCCCATATTGTCCGGAAAGTACTGGGGACTGGACTGATTAGCAAAGGCAAAAGGATAGTTAGCGACTGATGCACCACCAACAGAGATGGTGTCACTGGCCCAGGATCCCGAGATTTGATTCGAGCCATCGCCATATGCAGCTTTGAAATTATTGTTACTCCAGTGATAAGCTGATGACTTGGCTGCCTTCTCTGGGTCAAACGTGTGCTCACTGCCAGCAGCAGTAGAAAACCCCCAGGTGTCACTACTTCCCGTATCGAAAATGCCAGTCAATTCTTGGTCGCCTACCTTATAATCAATAAGGTACTCAATACTAGTGAAGTTAAGGACAGATTCAGGGAGCCTGACATGAGCGGACCCTGGATTATGAGTACGTCGTCTAGACGTACGAACCTTCTTTGCAGTGAGTTCAATGGACCCAGGTCCAGTTCCACTATTGGAACGCTTTTCAGGTGCAGCTAGTGCAGTGATGGCCGTGACGACCACCCCCAAAAGAACTGATCCTCGCATACTGGACAAGCTAAGGCTCTATAGTGCTGGCATCGCCATTCGAATATATATAAGCGAGTGACAAGCTACGTCGATCATTGTCGGGTCAAGGGTATAATTAAATTAATATTGCAATTGCCGATACGGTCAGTGATCTGCATCGGTATTCCGACAATCTGGTGTAATCGAGAACAAGAGAAATCTCATTGACCCAACTGTGTACAGCTTTTCCCCCCAATCCTTTGCAGCCTACGTTCTTCTTCACACAAAATCCCCTGTCTTTTCCCTAAGAAAGTGACGATCTCGATCTACATTGACTTACTAATTGTCAAATAGTGGCCCAGCCCTCTGTGGGATGGAAGCCACACATAAGATATGATATAATTAACAACCGGTGGCCGCATATCAAGTTTTATACGTATCACACAAGAACTATTCTACGGTTGCATCTCCATAATCGGATATGCAGGATGCGTTACGGGTAGGATGCTGTATTGCTTATCAGCTCCTAGAGTTAAACCTAACCCATGTTGATCATAATGAGTACAGAGACTTTCGGCACATGCACTAGGATTCAAAGCCAAACTGGTTGGGCAACGCATGATAGCACACTTCACTACCTGCCACTGATTAGGTACATGATAGTCCTTAAATAATAACAATGATCCTGCATTCCTGTTGACCAGACCTTGGGTTTCTAATAAAGTTGGAAGGAATTTAGCTATATGTATACATACCGGGGTTATGTGCTAAAAACCTCTGTTGATGATAAACAAAAGCTGTTGAAAAATCTCTCCCAAAATCTGTGATACTTCGTGCTGGCTTTCCCACCACATCTTTGAAGTCATCGGTAACTAGGTTACCCCAGTTCGTGCTGTACGCCATAAAGTAACCACAAAGCAAGTTCACACTCCATTCGTCTATTCCAAAGCTTACCATCGTCTTCCAACTATCATCTATGGTTGCAGGTTAATTAGCAACCTTCTTGTGGATAGAATTGCCAATTGTCTCAGTAATCTGATTCATAGATAACGACTCCAGCCCTATTATAGTGTAAATCTTCCCTTCATGCCCTTCTGGGTTTGCCAATATACACGCGGCAAATTCGGCTATGTCGCGAGAGTCAATGAGTCCCATTCGACTATCAGCTAATGGACAATTGAGTGCACCCGTCTCAACTATTAACTGAGCAGATCCTAATAAGCTTTGCATGAAAAAATGTGGCTTGATTATCGTATATGGAATTTCTGAAGTGATCAGTTCGGCATTTGACAAGCCATGCAGTCTGCTATTTCCGTAATCAAACATAAATATAATCTCTCGTTCTTCCCGTAGCTGTTAACTCGTAAACCTGCTGTAATCACAGTACATGCTTGTTGTGCTTGTGCTTGTTTATACGAATCGGTAGATTCGTTAGTTCCAATCTATTTTCCAGGCCATAGCTACAGTCTCATGGATCGATAAGTGATTGCCTTTTGTTATCTCACTTATTTTCTGAAGGACACAAAAAAAAGAATACTTATGTATCTGTGCAGCATGTTACTAAGTAATTACTCACAAAGTACACCTGCGATTATGCTAACGGATTACGTCGCGTGACTTTACAATTAATACTATTCTTGGTATTTCTGGATGGATCGTCGAATAACTAGTAGAAATTGACATCGGAATCGTTTGCTTCTGTATTCTATACGTATAGCGGAGCGCGGCGGCACTGGAGCCAGTGGTGGAGGCAGGAGGTTTTGACATTTCTGCCTGCGTCCTGACCGAACATGGGTTAGCACGAAATACATGTGAAGTATTTCACTAAATGTCCAGGGACAAATAGAAGTATTGAACTATTAACGTGAATATTATTGATTAAGCGGCAATTAAGGACCTTCCCATGGTCATGGGTGACTTAGGCTCTTATTTGAAGCGATATTACGTTGACCAGAGAAGAGCTCTAAACGTCTTCACCAACCCTCTTATTCAAATATTTATCAATTGCTCCTTGATCGTTGGGATTATGAAGATGAGTCGGGAATTTGGTTTCCACTATAAAGTCTGCCAAAAAAACAAGGTCCTCTCCAAGAGGAATATATTTCGATGACTTGAAAGCTGAAAGTGCTTTTATCTGTATCTCGGCATTAGTTTCATTTCCAGCCATGATTAACTTGCCATAGTGCGGCAGAGTATCCGCTTTAGGCCCCCCGATCACATCGAGCGGATTATTTGGAACGTCCGAAGAGTAGCTTCCCCACACATCTCCATAGTTGACAAAACTGATAAAGTTGGTCGCTTTTCCTGTAGCGCTGGAATTTTGCGGGAATCCGGCGCCCTCAAAAGCCACACCACCAAATCCAAACTGCCGGCCAACATACTCAGCCTCACCTGCCCCCGTCGAGTGCCCAGTGACGTAAATATCTGACACAGACCTTTTCTCGCCTTTTGCTACTACGTAAACAAGACGGCAGAATGCAGCAGCATTCTTTTGTCCTTCATTTACCGTGCCACTTACGCTTCCTTCATCTTGAACAAGGCTTCCTAGGTCGGTAGGAAGGTTCTCTATTTGAAAGCCAGAGAATGCGATGATAATTTTGTCAGTTTCACTTACAAAAACGCGTGCATTCATACCGGTAGCAGTGTCGTACGCGCTGAGCTGCTTGTTAGAACCGGGCACATTATATGGTTTCAAGCTCGAATTAGAGGGAACCGACGGCACGGAGTAAAAAGTGGACTTCTCGACAGCTAGTGATGCCTGCATCAATTGGTCAATGGTTGGTGCATTAGCGTCGTTATTTTGTTCACTGGCGTCAACTGCTGGTACTGGGGCATTATTGGCATTGAGAAGATCGTAGAAAGCAGGAGCAGCGGCTTGAGAGCCCCCTTTAGGCGCCCATATCTCGCTTAATACAATATTTGCGGGTGAATACTCGTAGAGAGCCTGTAATACTTCCTGTAGCATATACACACCACGCAGTTGGCTGGCAATACTCCCGTCACCATCACGCCTTTCAAGTACAGGGGCAGAGTTCACAGCCAATAGCAGGCTGAAAAACACTGATATGCTGACCATTGTCGATAAACAAGAAATTTCGATCACATGCTGTGCGTTCACTTTATATGCATGGATATGACCTACCCCCCGACAATACGCATCTCATCCCTTAACCAGAGATTACGCATCGTGCTAAAACCAAGTTTAGAAGCATGAAGTCTTAATACATCAGAGGCGGCTAGCTAGTAGATATATTTCAGGCATTACGTTGCTCCTTTGACCCAATGGATCTTAATATCTTTTATCTTTGGGCGAAGGAAAACGTGGTTTTACCACGCTATGATCCAAAGTAAGGGTTAAAGAGTGAGTTCTGGCTAATTGCTTCTCGGTATTCAATGGTTTTTATCTTGACTTTCAAATTCTCTTTATGTGAGCCCCCCCGGTCATAGCCCTAAGCCTAAAATATATACACGCATAATTTTTCAAACGTGATGTTGTTTTAAAACCTCTTATAAGTATGCTTACACTAAAAAAAGTAATAACCGTTTAAAATTCCACGCACTCCTATCCTAAAAAGTCTGCTCAGCAAATGCTAGCTCTCAAATCTTATCGTAGTAATGACGATCTACACATGGTACGTACATATCGTGCTACAAGAGATATATCAGAATGATTAGTTATGGGCTCAATTATGTCTAAAAAACTGTGAAAACATAGCGCACCTGTGTACACACTCACTATCTGTTTGAGATACCTAGCATCGTCAACCCAGAGGAATATCCAGGCCCCCCTGCAACTATATTTATGATATGAGATATGGGTTAGTTACAATAATTCAATAAATTAGCTTTGTTTATTTAATGTGTAGATTTGGATGTCACCTTTTCAACATTTTTGATTACAGCCTCAGCGATCATTAATAGGAAGTACCCAATGAGTAATATTAGACTTATCCAGGATGCGCTGTTTTCAATAGCCTATCAATACAATGAAATAGAAGACGGCCAAAACGACTCGGACTCCAAATGGAAGATAAATAAGGCATTCTTTAGTTGCAGACAATCGAGAATCCTGAAATATTTGATCCCTCAAATAAACAGCTATTGCCAAGTTGGTAACGCAAAATATGGCTATTACAATGGCGAATGCGAACATAACTTTCGGCCCCGAATCCTCCCTTTTAAGGGCAAAAGTCGTTACAAAAACAACATAACAACATGCTATTATATTTGCTACGTCGAAGAGTATTTCGACTCTCAATATTGACAAGAGACGACGCCCTCATATTGCAATCGAAAAGGACGTGTAACCCCCTTATAAATAGCACACTCATCCTAGGATAAAACGTGATGTATATGTCATGTATGCGTAATGCCAAAAACATTAGCATTGCCCAACCACGGATGCGAGTTTCAGTCATAGACTCCATCATTTGCCTGCTGTTTTCCTGTGATATTCCTAAATTTTTCGCTGTTGAGGTCTCGAATGGACAAAGCGTAGTTTGTGGTGGTGCAAGCCATAACAATGGGTCGCTTGGTTACGGGTCTGGAACTATTAATATACTGCAGTCTGATATATTCGAGTATTCGAATGGATCATTAATCGATATTTCCCATGATGGTCCAGCTAACTATGTTGTAGCAGGGCCATATGTGAGAAGTTACTATAAGAATGATAGTGGTGGATTGTACTATGTGGATCGTGGGAGCGAGCTTATACTCAGAGAATTGTTTAAGTTTTTATATTTTTCAGAGTGGAATGTGAAAAGAAATAGGCAGCTTACACACAATGGAAACTCTGTGTTCTACGTGGATAGTGCGTCATGTGAAGTGCTGACAGATCCACCAGAAGAGTTTGGGAAAACAGGCCAAACCGTTAGTTTTTCTGTGAAGCCTATTGATCCTCTGTACCACCAAATATTGGTAGCAAGCCATTCACGACGGCCTAAGACTCCATGAATCTCTTCAAACAATGAGAAGGCATACATATGACATTGCAAGATAGCTGATAGTTAATAGCTGACTGAATAGTAAATTGAAGCTCCATGTTAAATATTGTCACCAAATTGGATATTCAGCTGTAAAGCAATCATGGCTTATAGTTCAGTGTGCAAGCGGGCGTCCAGGCGCTTATGGTGTCCAGGTAACAGTACCCACAGTATGAACCCCATTACACAAGCCAGAGAGGAAATACCAATACAGAAATACATTGTCCCCCGCCATGCCCTTAATTCTGGATCTGGATGGTTTTGCTGTTGAGCCAGCTGATGAGTGACAGTGCCGGCAATCCCCAAAAAAATGGAAATACCATAATGGGATAATAGGTTTCGCTCTAGTACTTTCGACTATATTGTGCGCATATCACTTTTTTCATCACCTTCGCCAAGATAATACAGACGTGGAAATTGGGTTTGAAAATCAAGATATCGAGGACAGATTATCTCATATTACTCACGAGAATCCGACTTAAGCCATATTGAATTCATATTTAGAAATAAGCTGTTCCTGAGACTGTGTGGACAATGCAAGATAGCCCACTCTTCTGACCTTATGATGATGAGAACTAGTAACGCTTAGGTCCAGGAAGATGATTCAACATCTCGCTATGACAGTTATTTATAAGAATAGCATTATCGATGGCGTCGTAAATTCAGCGTACATGCGGATGCTATTGCCGTCATATTGCGGGGTTTGAAGATTTCGTTGGCAATTCGAGATTGACGCGTACAAAAAGCTCTGTGTTCAATTTTTTTTTCACATAATATCAATAAATCTATGCTTCGCTAGCGTTCCTTGGTCTTTCAGATTTCGACAGATGTCCACCAGCGATTACACAGGCACGAGACTACTTTAATCATTCTTTCGAAACTGATTTGCTGAAGACTTAGAACATAGTTGACAAGAATCATAGTAAGAGGATTCGCATTTGTAGGTTGCCTTAGATAATGGTAGTGGACCGGAAGTGAGCCGAAGATCTTCGGTTATACCTGCTACCTTAGGGATTAGATAATATTTTATATTCCTAAAGCTATATGAGAATTATTGATTGTATCCATCTCAAACTCGTCGTCCTGCTCATCTTGAGGTAGCTGCTTAGATGTTGCATAAGTTTTATCTTGAGAAGTTGGTTGCAACAGGTATGCTACCGATATGAAAAAGAAAATATATACGGTATTCTATCTTCTATGTCTCTGCACTATTATTATTTTGATCATGGTTGAATTTTCTGGTGATAGAAACAGCCCCGTTGAGATATGTACTAGTGGAACGACATGCTCTATTATCTTAGTACAAAATACTATATATCCTAATTTGGCAATATAAGAATGAAGCATTCAACTAGTATACCTAGGTGCGTGTTGTCATAGTTATATGGATCTTTCCCGTATATAATGATGGTATTAAGGGAAATGAATGAATGTTGATAGGGGCTTGATCCATGGCTTATTTAGTGGATTTGTGGTCGAAGCTCTTAATGAGCTACGTACACTTGTGTACAAAATGTTTTAGATTACAGGAACATAGTGAGCCAACCAGGAATCCATTACAGATGTTGCTGCATATGTCACATCTCCAAGTCGTAGGAGCATTTCTACATGTCCTTCAAATCCCAAACCCTCAAATACGTGAAAGGATACATCAGTTCCTGCAGCGGTCAGAGTCGCAGCTAACTCGATGGCCTGGCGTATATCGCCTTGTCTCTGTACATGAAGGAGTAAAAAAGCACGCGCATTGGGTACATGTGCATGGTAAGTAGGTGACATGGCACGGAGTCTTGTTGGCACAGTGCCTAGCGCCTGAATCATATTGTCTGCTACAGGCCCTGGGCTATCTAAAATCTCTGCCGGTGCATTGTAATTGGATCCATCCAGAGATATTACTCCTACTATTTTGTTGATGGGCAATCCTGACCGTTCCAGATAGCTCGTGTCAGTGCCAAGCAAAGTGGCAACATGCGCCCCTGAGCTGTGTCCCATCAGCACAATTCGTTCAGGATCAAGGTGAAACTCAGTCGCATTCTGTACTAGAAATGCCACAGATTCTGCTACCTCCTGCACCTGCTCCTCGACCGAAACTAAAGGAAATAGCGTGTAGTTGATGGTGGCAAATGCATAGCCCTCAGCAGTCAAATGGCCCACTTTGGCTGAGCCAGTGCTGTCCAAGTATGTACCAGATTTCCAACTACCACCATGGATAAATACGATAATAGGGGCTGAGGATGATGCTGTGCTCTCCCATAAGCGAAGGCGTTGACTGTCGCGCTTTCCATATTTCAGATCCTTACCACCAGTAGGCTGGTCTAAATTCATCTGGGACATGAGATCCTGCACCCTATCTATCGAAATGTCATCCTCCGCAATTCCCTGATACAACTTCAACTCTCCCGTAATCTCTTTTCTTTGAGGTCGTCTCGAATCGGTACTTATGGTGCTATCATTAGACACCGGCTGTGTGGATATTGAACTAGTTATTGTAGGAGAATCGCACATGCTGAAAAATGCTACCGCACCACTTGAAAAGTAATTTGCATTATACTCCGAAGGATGTAGACCTTTTAGTAATACTGATTGCTGCCTCCTAACCACTAACGTCATCAATGCATAACACTCCTAGTAAAAGGAAGGGGAGTTTGTGTTAATTAAGAGATATTAATAATTAAGAAATATTTGTAGAGATTATCAGCTGGTTTCGATATTTTGCTATGATCTTCTATAGCTGAGCCATTGATGCAGAGGATAGGACCTGTGCTGAAATCCACTTCACTACCTGAGACTGGTTGGACAATGCAAGATACCCCACTAAGCAGGAAGTCAGTCATCGGTCTGTTTGTTGATTAGTGCCAGTGACATCATTATCTAGAGGAAAATTCTAAGGCGTAAAGAGAGATGCTCAGAGCCTGACATTAGCCATTCAGCCCCAAAATTCTAACTATGAGCCATCCGAGAACAGAGATCTGAAATATATTCTTTCCTCCAGCACCAACTTCCTCCCAAATCACCCATCCAGGTAAATTACACCGGCCACGTTATCATCCCTCTAATTATACTAGTTTAACACCGACATAACGGTGATGAAAGTTTACCCTTTGAGTTTAGTATTTGATAAATGGCTATATGTAATAATTTATAATAAGGATCAGAGAATCAGTAATAAAATATCTCAAACATGCCAAGCAAGCTTCATTCAGCCTGCTCCATATTTAGCTACTGCCTTATCATGAATCTCTTTCCCTCTTAGCCTCATGTAAATAGGCAGAGGTATAAGCATGAATGATATAAATGTGAGAATTGTGCAGCCCCATCCTACCGGATAACCATCAATAGCAGTGTTGTTGTACATGTAACGAGCAAACAATGGGAATGCTGCAGCAAGTAAAGCCCTAGCAACAGAATTTGAAGCGAATGCTGAAGCTATTAAGTGCGAAGGATACAGATTAGCCAGGAATGACAGGTAAGATTGAAAAGCAAGCCAGAGAGAGCCACCAAAAATGGCCAGACCAACCACCGAAGGGAACCAATGGACACCCGGATGTGAAGACCAGCCATATATTAAGAGTCCCAATGGGTACATTACTGCAGAAACGATTGCAGTATTACCGAAAATAGCGTACGGATCTACCGCTTTTGATTCACGCGGATTAACGCTTCCATCTCTTTTCAGTGGTGATATCAGGAAATACTGCAAATAGGGCGTATAAAGGAAACCCATTATGACAATCCCTGCTATAAGCCCAAGGTACATGAGACCCTGCTGTACTGCATTGAAATTATATACGCTGCCATATGATATAGGGACGGCTTCGAAAAACAGGTACATGATAGCATACATCAGCCCTAGATGTAGATCAATAAGTGCAAGGACTGGTTCACGTATAGTTATCTCTATTGGTTTCCAAAATATTTCCTTGAGAACTTGTTGCGTGCTCTGGTTCCTGAGCTGTATATCCCCTGGGGCGACAATATTAGGATTCTTCAATCGACGACGGAGACTCCTTGCTTTTTTCATCAGGATAGCCTGGTGACTTGTTTCAGGGAAAAGGAACAGTATGGCCACAAGAACTGCTCCAGCTTGGATCAATAGATACCAGAAAGCCCAGCGCCATGAGTTGTGTTGGACCAGCGCACCACCAATCAATGGCCCAATACAAGGTCCAAGAACAGCCCCAGCAGACCAAGCAATAAGCGCATATGTTACAAATGGGAAACCAAATATGTCATCGTAAGTAGCACCGCCAGTTGCCAACGGTGGGCTGGCCATACACCCACCCAAGAGGCGAAGCACAGCGAAAGGGGCTATGTGATTGCATAGGGCAGTTGGAATTTGTAAAGCACAAAAGACAAGCTGGCAGAACAGGTAAATCCATAATCTCCCACCAAAGAGGGGATTGTCACTCATTGGGCTGAACCACAATGACGCAATTCCATACCCCCACACATAAAGAGATAACCCAAGCGTTACCTTGACTTCACTAGTTTGGAAGTGCCCAATAAGCTGCTGTTCTGCCGGAGTGAACAACGCTGAACCCATGTATAAGGAAGCTGTAATCAACGCCATAACAAGAGCCACAATAGCCTTTTTTGGAAACGGCCAGTTACGGGGATTTGCAACATCATCTGGTCCATCCCAATCGACAATAATATGGTTCACGGCATCGGGATCATCGTGGCCCTTTTTCCGTCTGTAGTCTGCTGCAGAAGCGTACCTATCACCAACTATGGCCGCATCAATTTCGTTTTGGGTGGATTTTGCCTGGGAATTCCAGGATGCACTAGAGGCTGTATCTTGGTCAAAATTTTCCTCCAAATATCTTTTGGGTACTGTATAGCTCTCTAGCTCAAACAACGGTTTGCAAAAGCGCCGTCCTGATATTTCATAAATAAAAATTCCCACACTACTGTCACGAAGTAGAGAGCTTATGCTATAAGCGATGCTCATTTAGAAAACATTTAGGATATGACACAATCTTTTAACGCTAATCCTGATGACCTTACAACCGTACAGATAGACAGACTAACATTAGATAATATTACCAATATTGCAGAAATATATTACAAGCATGGATAGTCGCTCCTCATTGTTCTGACGTGTGATTTACTATTTTAGCTAGTACCATGAGCAGATTCGTCATCCGGGATACCAATAATATTGTCGAAGTTTTTTTTCCATTTTAGAACTTTGTCTGGTCCACACTTGTCGAGGAGGAAATAACCGTTAGGCGAGGCAAACCTAGTCTCACGCAAGGTACGCGGACTAAGCGTAACCTTTGTCAGTCCTGGTGGCGTAGGGGTAACCCTGGCTAAGTGATTTAGGCAACTGGGAGACGGTACACTTCACTTTCCATAGCAGTTGCTGGGTTTGGATTTGTCTCGAGCATCTTCCACGTGCCGGTTATCCTCAAGACCGAAGACACGTCAAGCAATGCTCAGAAAGTGAAGGATGGGTTAGCAATATCCAAAGTGAACGTGGAGGTGTCGTCATCTCTGCATGATTGGTAATATTATCAATCATGCAGAGAGAGGCTGAGTGACGTTGAGACTGCTGTGCCGCTCACGGTCATATACACGTACTTTTCGCATTTGGTAGCATAACTTTTTTTGATATTTGAGATCATTTACTTGTGTACCAAAATAACTGTTGGACTTGGGACCAACAAGTCCAAGATACCTGCCCTATGTAAGGTACAATTGCCTCTAAGAACGTGCAGTGGCAATCACAACAGGGTAGGGGTGTATTCGACAATGCAAGATAGCCCACTCCGGGTAGGGTTGGAAAGAGGGCTTATATTAATTGTGATTTAACGTGAATATTGCATTTCATATTCATTATTATATAAAAGATGTCTATTACGCTTGTCACTGGAGCGAACCAAGGACTGGGACTCGCATTGATTGTTGCCCTAGCTGAACACGATTCAAGTTCTAAGTTGATTCTGGCATCTCGAAACCTCGTTAACGGGCAAAAAGCGGCTGCTGATCTCCAAAAGAAGGGATACACGAATATTGATACTGTACAGCTTGGTTGGACAATGCAAGATAGCCCACTTCACTACCTGAGACTGGTTGGACAATGCAAGATAGCCCACTTCACTACCTGAGACTGGTTGGACAATGCAAGATAGCCCACTTCACTACCTGAGACTGGTTGGACAATGCAAGATAGCCCACTTCACTACCTGAGACTGGTTGGACAATGCAAGATAGCCCACTTCACTACCTGAGACTGGTTGGACAATGCAAGATAGCCCACTTCACTACCTGAGACTGGTTGGACAATGCAAGATAGCCCACTTCACTACCTGAGACTGGTTGGACAATGCAAGATAGCCCACTTCACTACCTGAGACTGGTTGGACAATGCAAGATAGCCCACTTCACTACCTGAGACTGGTTGGACAATGCAAGATAGCCCACTTCACTACCTGAGACTGGTTGGACAATGCAAGATAGCCCACTTCACTACCTGAGACTGGTTGGACAATGCAAG